>JAIPRM010001726.1:0-27406 GCA_025469315.1 Stegophylla sp. TES_Ste_2020
TTATGGCATTTTTTCGTGACTATTTTTAGTGGTTGGTAAAAATTTCAAGTCTTTTGCTGCATTATTTTAGAAGTTATGTCAAAAAGTAATTTTCAATTTTACGGAAATTGCGGTAATTGCATATTTTACCGTTTTTTGAAAATTTTTTTTCAGTTTTTTCGCATTATTAAAAAAAATATTAAGAAATTCGAAAAATGACCTCTCAAAAGTACCATCTGGGTTCGATTTTGGATCTATAAAGTTACTGATCGAAACTTTTGGACCAGTGGTTCTATATGAAAAAGTGTTCACAGAGGAAGAAAAAAAAAATCATAAGCTTCTTCACTTCGTTCAGAATCTAAAAAATAAACATCATTGTAAAAACATAAGCTTCTTCACTAACGTTCAGAATCTAAAATAATATAAATTACTGAATAATATAATAATAATTAGTACTAATGTTTATCGTGGCGCCTCTGATTAGCTTTTTTTGCTTGTTACACCTGAAATGTATATAAAAATGCTTATATATATGTATATTTTTTTAGGGGGGAGCGGGGGCGGCACACGTATATTTTTAATATTCTTAATTGCAAAATTTTGGCACTATAACTAAAAAAGGTTCGCCACCCCTGGTATAGACTATAGATAATTTCGATATTCTAAGATAACTAAGTTTATTTTATTATGCGATAAGATTAACAAATATTGTGGGATCACAACGAAAACATCGATTTGATTCCCGACCACTATTATAGATAAAATATTGATTTATTTTTACCTGAAAAAGGTTATTATAACTATATAGGAATAATTATATCGATGAATTTTCCAAAGAGTCACAGGTTGCATGTTAAAGAGCCTCATGCGGATCCAGAGCCGCAGGTCCCCGATCCCTGCTCTATACTATTATATGTTATAGATTAGGGCCATCATTCAGGACATTAACCCCAGAATTGGAAGTAAAATATCATGGAAAAATCAAACTAATATTCGCTTATCCATGAATAAAATTAGTATAAAATTTTGAAAAATGTAAGAAAATTTTTTATTTAAAGCTCAACTACTGCATGGCTAAATAAACACTTAGCCATGAACTATTGTAGACTGTATTAAAGAGTTTAATGCTTAAACGTAAATATGGGCTGGAAAGGCAAATTTCCTAAAAATAATTTTCGTTTATCCTGTAAAATTCTTTCATAATTAATAAATGAAAAAAATTGTAATCTGTACAAAAAGGTAAAATACATTGTTTATTTACTTTAAATAAATATTGTGTTACTAACAAACGTTAATGGCCAGATAGGGGGCAATACAGGGCATTTGCCTTCCTTTGGACTTAATTAATGGATACGATTGTGAGTAAAGCAATTAGCTTTTTTAGGTTTTGATCCACATTTATTCGGGTTAAAATAATATATTTGATTGGTTTATTATTAAATTGTTTTTTTAAGTTTTGGCTTTTTTTTACTTTGCTACCTCATGATATATTTATTGCAGGCATAAATATATATTTTGATTCTGAGCGAAATTAAAGTTGTCAGTTCAACAATGATATATATTTTTTTTTTAATGCTTTTTCTAAACCATTAATTCATAATTATATAATTTGCAATAAAATACAAAATTATAATCAAATTTCGCACATTAAAAGTAAAAACTAATAATTTATTGTTCCTTCTACAATTGAAAATAATAAAACAATACCGTCCTGTCCATCCCAATGACGCACCCAAAGAAGTAGTATAAAAATATAAATTACACAAATACTTTCTTAATGCTATTATATATTGCACATTTTTAAGTATTTATCACAATTTTTTTTTTTTTTTTGAGGGGGAAAACTACCCAAAATTTGACAAAAAATACTCGGAAACCATTATTTTGATCCATTTTTTATAAAATTTTAAACATTGATAAACTATAATATGAGAATCATTTTGCCGCAAGAAAATTTTGAAAATGTGAAAAAAAATGTTGGATATTTTTCTTACCCTTTTTTTCTGTTTCTTTATTTATTAGACAAAAAAAATTAAAAAAAAAAGTAAAGTAAAGTATAGACAAGAAAGTAACAAATAATCGAAGTTCACATAAGAGCGGAAGAATGCAAAATCGTATACACGAATGACGAATAAAAGTTAAAACAAATAACAATTTATAAAACTGATTATTGAATTCCGAATGCTGATTACAAAAAATATTTTTATGGTAGAAGATGATAATCATTTTTTTTTTTTCATTGATTTTTACTTCCAGTCTAGATTTAATGATGACTCCACTTATACAATGTATAATGATCAGTCCATGTATTATTGTCTATGGTATATGTATACAGTTATATACTATACTTATATATTAAATTCAATATATATAAACAATGTAATTATAATATATAATTCTATATTATTATAAAGATAAAAATCTGTTATTTGATTGGAAGTTTTGTATTAAAAAAAGAATATTTTTGTTGATAGTAATACTGCTATACCAAATAACAATACACTTAGGTACTTATTTATTGTTGGTTTTAGAATAATGGTTTTGAGAAAGGTAGCTCCGAATTAGTTCCTGGTGACATATTAAAATTAGTATTCCAGATCCATAGTTTTTCTCTGTGTAATATCCAACCACCACAATCTGACTGCTGGAATCGTAAATGTACCTCCCCATTCGGTGGCCAGTTCTGTGGTTACATAATAAATTAAGAATTTATACATTATTGTTGTATGTTGGGTGGTCGCCCAGGGTCCAAAGGTTATAAATGAAAACACGTGATATTAATGTTAAAAATTGTGCAGTAGTTTGTTTAGGACTTTGGATATTGCTATTAGCCATACCTCCAAAATATGTCCACAGGGAAATAATAATACTGCTCTGCAATCAATAATTGGTAGACTCGCAGACAATAATAATTATTATAATACTACTTCAATAAATCATAAATTATGTCTTACTGTGACTGAGTGTCCAACAACATATTTAAATATTCATATGTTTGAGAAACACTAAAAAGCCAATAATATTTATTACTCATTATAAAGACAAAATCTCGCCGGATAAAATACCACTGACTTAGTAATAATTCCGAATTGTTAACAATATCCTAATTAACTACAAAGTAAGCGTATTTTTTCTAGGCTTAGGACCGATTGATGGTGAGTTTCAAAGATGCACGTTAGAAATTTATCATCTAACGCCTGATGAACTAACCTGCGCCTATATATTATAATATCGTATAATAATAATTATTATACGTTAAATATACTCAATTTTTTTGTGGCAAAGCCGAGTTCTTTACTTTGTAGTTCTTTCAACCTATTGTTTGTTTTATTTTTAATATACACATGTCGAAATTTAGAATTAAGTACAAAAAATTATAACTCAAATCACTTTTTTTATTTTTGATACATTTCCATAACATTTGAAATTTCTTATTTTATAAGCTGAAAGTATTATATAAGCTTACTCATAAAAAATGATATATTATATTTAAATTTTTCTATGAATTGGTCTAATATATTTATAAGCGCTTTATAAATGTCATAATACATATACATTTTCTTGACTAAATGAATCAACATGGGTTGTTATTCAAAACTTGAAAATTTCACCAATTATTTAACAATAGATTTAACATTCTCTAAAATCCTATACTACTTATACAATTATCCACTACGGTGCCCATAACGATTATTTTACTGGGTTTTTGTAAAACGATTAAAAAAGTAATAAATGTTCACTTAATAAAAAGCATAATAATGTTTGTTAAATATTAGAAGTATTAAATACATATAAATTACGAGGAATTTATTTTCGATTATTGTCAACTTAAATGAGAACCCTAAACACGAATTTTCTAATATAAATTGAATCCATGAATCAAAGTAATGAGCATATTTCATGTTCACATGCAAACCAATAATACAATATAGTTATTAATGAAACCACTAACAGTAATATATGTTTGTAAATAAGTACTTATATTTTATGTACTTTTTGGTAGTATTTTAAATATCAAAATGGTGCGTATCGAATATTATAATATTTTAATAGTACATAGTCTTCGGTAATAAAATCAAACATTGACGTATACAATATTAAACGATATAGGTACCTACGAGCAGAAATAATTGCCGTTGTATCTACAGGGTTTAATAATAATAATAATTATTATTGTTATTGTTATTCACGACGTCGACATTATTACCGTATATTCTCTCTCTCTCTCTCTCTCTCTTTCTTTCTCTTTCTCTTTCTCTCTCTCTTTCTCTTTCTTTCTCTTTCTCTCTCTCTTTCTCTCTCTCTCTTTCTCTCACACACATACTACGCACATTAATCCACTATCGTAGGTTTTTAAAAGCCTATAAAAACAACACCGCGATGTAATGTAGTATAATATATAATAATAACACACAGTATCTCACGGGTTGTGCGCCGGATAGGAGGAAGAGGAGAGGACACCTACTCGCATAAGCCGCGTCGGTATGGGCGGCTACTGCTGTTACCCGTTGCGCAGGGGTCGTTCGGAGAACTTTTAATGAATTCCATAAATAATAGACGAAACTTCTTTCGATAAGAAACGACTACAGCGATGGCGATGACGGGTTTTTATAGGTTAGTCACGCTGCAACTCCGCCGGTCTTGCGGCGCGCGGTGGTGGTGTATTAAATCCGGCCAAAAGAGCGGAAGAAGAAACGCAAGGCACACGTGATCCGCAGCGATTCTTAATAATACCTCCTCCGATGTCTCGACTCCGAGCTTGGTCGCCACTGTGTATATCTGTGCACGTGGGTGTGTGCAGTAAAGCGTTTAATAAAGAACCGCCGGAGTATCGGATGCGCGCACTTTGGTTTTTGCGCGCCGAGTGTATTTTACGAGCACGGGAACGGCGATTAACTTTTACGCTAATGGACCGGCTATTAAGGCACCGCCACTTCCTCTGTTGCAGGCTCTACCCAATAATCAATACCCCAAACTCTTTTTACCGGCACTGTACAAAAACGAACGCTATAATTTGACATGGTACCTATGTACACATACTGTTTAGTATAAGGAGTTATGCTTATGAATCTTATCCCGGCGTGGGTATAATTTATACCATGGCGAAAATCTACTGTATCTCAGTTACAATATTTTCTTTTATCAAACGGTTTTAATATTTTCTATGGTTTACGCGTAAAGTGCTTGTATCGGGGTAGCCCCAATAAGGCTGTTTTTGCATATTGTCCAGGAACATCTGGCAGTCGGTTTAGTATAGATCGATTTCGTGGCATATTAAATAAATTATTGTAATCTCATTGACCATGAACATGAACATACCACTACTTACAGGGAGGACCACGGAAAGATACAACACATACCCTCCCCCCCCCAGTTACTATCTAAAACGTGTATACTGTTTAAGATTCTGAGTGAAGCGAAAAAACCAGTATTTTTACAATGTTTATTTAAATTTCTTATTTTTTTTTTTTTTTTTTTTTTTATGTGTATACGTTTTTGTATAGAAATACTCCTTCAAAAGTTTCGACCACCAACTTTTTGAATTCCGATTTTTCTCTTAATAGTATTTTTGAGAAGTAATTTTTGGAAATTCTCAATAGTTTTCTCAAAACACTAGACAAAAATAACTCGGAAACTATCTTTTTATAATCAAACTTTATGAAAATTTAAATATAGATAAACATTAATATAAGAAACATTTTGGTGCAGTAAAATTTTGAAAATATAAAAATATTTATTTTTCTGATCAAAAATTTTTTTTTACTTTTCTCAGGTAATAGTATAATATAAAATACTGGCCGAGTAAAAAATTAATTTTTTTTTTATCATAACAAACTTTATAATTCTTAAGTAAAATTGCCTTGAATAAACTGAAGCTTCTCTCAGAATTGTCTTATTAAATGATTTATCGTTTATTTAAAATTTAATATACTTACAAGAGTATCCCACTCGTGGAGTGAAGAATACTCAAGGTGCAAAATACGACCTTTTTTCTTATATATTAATATATTTTACATGTTTCTTTAACGTTAAAACTCTAGATACGTTTTATTTAGCCATCCTAAAACAAATTTATAACTGTTTATTCTCCGGTGACTTCAATACAAAGTCGATCAGCTGTTGTAGAATCAAATTAAAAAATCCGGACATATTCGCACCATGGGTATTCTTTGCTCCTCGGGTGGAATGTAAGTTGGAGAGTGTAATGAATTTTAAAAAAATGATAAATCGTTGCTTCAATAAAACGATTCTGAGTGAAGCTTCACTTCATTCAAAACAATTTTACTTAAAAATTATAAAGTTAGTTATTATTACAAAAAAAAATAATATATATTTTACTCAGCCAATTTTATATTCCTATAATTTTAAAGAAGTCATTTTTCGAAATTCGAAATTTTTTTTTTCTTCTAAATTTGTCAAAAATTATTCGGAAACTATCTTTTTTTAATCCAAACTTTATGAAAATTTAAACATAGATAGACAATAATATCAGAAACATTTTGTCTTGAATAAACTGACGCTCCGCTCAGAATCGTCTTATTGAAGAAATGATTTATCTTTTCTTTAAAATTAAATACACCTACAAAAGAATCCCATATCCCACTCGAAGAGCGGAGAAAGCCCCATGGTGCAAAGTACACACTTATAGATTCTGAACCAAGTGAAGAAGCTTATGTTTTTACAATGATGTTTATTTTTTTTTTCTTCCTCTGTGAACACTTTTTCGCATACTGGTCCAAAAGTTTCGATCAGTGACTTTATAGATCCAAAATCGAACCCAGATAGTACTTTTGAGAGGTCATTTTTCAAATTTCTCAATATTTTTTTTAATAATGCAAAAAAAGCTGAAAAAAAATTTTCAAAGTATGCAATTACCGCAATTTCCGTAAAATTTAAAATTACTTTTTGACATAACTTCTAAAATAATGCAGCAAAGGACTTGAAATTTTCACCAACCACTAAAAATAGTCACGAGAACATTTCATAAAAATTTTAAAAAGATTTGATCAATTTTGAGTTAAGTGCAGCATTTTGAAAATTTCGGAAATATCTAATTTTTTATTAGTTTTTATGAAATAACATTTTTGATTTTTGATATTAAGACTTGAAAATTTAATATTATCTCACTGACATATATGTCTACTTGACCTGGAAAAATCTCAAAAATCGTTAGTCAACTTTTTTTTTTATAACCGTTTGAAGTTCGAATTTCGACTGAATTCGTTAGTTTTACTTAAAATTACGCACTTTAAAGTACATATAAGAAAATTGGCTTAACCGATTGTTTTGAAATTTGGTGGCTAGATAGAAAATTTCATTGTGAATACTCTGGTGTAATAAAATTTCTTATGAACAAAGAGTTAGACATTTTACAAGGGTAAGACTGAAAAAAAGTCGAAGAAAGTACGGACACTAAAAGGTATTTGTTATTCGCTTATCTTATCGTACGTATTTTTCGATGCTAAATTTAATACGATACAAGTCGGTAATTACGGTGTGGCCTTTGGACTGCCGCCCAAATACATTTCTCAGAGCCACAACGCCTTATCAGAAGTCACATATTACACGGACTGCCATGTTTATGTATACACTATTAAATAACAGTATCTAACCTACTATTTTATATATTATAGTATTAACACTATTAACTTCCTTCTTTATATTATTAACTTCCCTCGTTCAGAATCGTTTTACTGAAGAAATGATTTATCGTTTCTTTAAAATTCAATACACCCGTCAAAGAATCCCACCCGTCGTGCGAAGAACACCCATCGTGCGAAGTATGTCCCGCTTTTTTTTTATTATTAATTTAGCGTGTTTTGAGAAATAATAAATTCTAATTTCTGTGTTCTTGATATTAGCACCGAGTACATGAAAACGTTTTCATGTACTCTGTGATATTAGTTTGAAATAAACGATTAAACATTATTGATTGCAATTTATGTAAAATAAAAAATGGTTGAATCTAGTTACTTACCGGTTTGGGGTGGATACATATTATTTTAATTATGTTTGTAATTTGCGCTAAAAAAATATGTTACTCGCTCCAAGGCAGATATTCAATATATAGAATCAATATATCAGTAGTATATACTTTATGTACATAGCATGGTATACCAGCGACTAAGTTCTGCTCATGGCCCTAGGTCACTCAGTCTTATTAAAGACATTATTATCATATATACACTATTTATATACTTATAAATATAATTTAGCCATGCACTGAACCAAATGACACCATTATTTCAAAGTTTTATTGGTAATCATTTTGATTATTAAATTACAATTAATATTTTACATTTGGGAAATATTTTCATCCACCTGTTTATTTTTTTGGTGCAAGTTACAAATCATATTATATGCAAGTTATGCAACAAATGCAAGTTCCTTCCTACTGTCTTGGTGCAAAATACATACATTTTTTTTTTTTTGGAATGCTAATTACGAACTCCTCCGATTTTATTTAGGCACCTAAATTATTACTTTTGTAGTGTAAGTGTAACAATACAACAGCACTTATTTTATTTTAAAAACATTATTATTTGGTTGCTCATAATGAGTACGTATTCGGATATTTGATATTTTACATTCACAATATTTGATTTATCCACGACAGTATGAGTTTGCTATTTTTAAAGGATCCAAAAGTTTACATCATACAATATTTCATTTTATGAATTTTCTAGTCCGTTTGATTATTTTTTAGAGGGGTTGTACACTCGAATGCTTTATGCGTGTTTTATTAAAACTGGGCCAAAAATCTTTTGCTCCGATTACTTTTCATCCAATTTTGGCCGGAAGTAACGCGCAATCAAATCCACGTGCTTATCAACAAAGCGGTACATCCGGCGTAACTTGCCAAGAGTATACACCCCTTTTTTATGCCCCTGACGTTTAGGAAATATCGGGAAAAAGAGGGACGAATTGACGTTGGCCCGGTGTCATTCAGCGCTAATTGACGGCTGGGAGCCGAGCGAAAAACAAATTAAAGTTTGTACATAATTTATTTACACACAAATAATGGATACTTAAATAGTATTGTGATGGACGTTATAAAAACAAAAGTAGCTATAAACAAAATAGAGTGGACAGCTTATGGGTGCATAATTGATTCAAATGCAATTTATAATCTCGATCAATCAAAGAATCTAGTTGAAATTCATAGACCATTTAAATTGGGTTGATAATATTTTTATTAATACTGAACGATAACTTAGAAATGTAATAGTGTTGACTCTTGGTTTAAAAATACAATTTAATTTTAAATATAACATTGTGTATTTATGCTATTTAGTATATTAAGTGTAAATATGTAATTGAAGTATCGTTTTGCCTCTGAAAACTTCTAAAATTAAATATAACTTAGTTACTTGGTATTAGGCAGCAAAAATAAATGCATTTAATCTTTAAATTATTATATCTTATTATTAAAAGATTTATTTTAATAATTGAAAAATTACTTCAAGTTCTGTATAGTATCAAATGTCAAATTAATTACGATAAATTTATTTTCTACGTTTTTTCATAAACGCTCAATTACAACAGATGCTGATGTACAAATGTACAAATCATATTATAATATACTATAAATATGCATGCAAGATGTATACAATTTACAACCAATTTCGTTTCTATTTTCGTATAAAAAAACTACATTTTAAAGTGATTGAATTGATAATTTAATTTAATGTGTTAATAATCAATTGAATGTATTACTAATAGTTTTCTTTCATTGCGATTTGTCAAGTTTTGAGTCTTTATACTTTCTAAAAGCATAGTTTTACACGTGAGCTATTGTACGTCCTGTATATTCAGCGTGTGCCATATTTTCAAAGACAATATAGGTACTCGAGACGTTTTGCATGACGGAATTTTATTTAAATCTACATCCTTAATCGTAAACCGCTTCGTCGACTCCGCAGGTATACACAGACTTTACAACGAGCGGAGCAATGCGAACTTTACTAATAACGTTAAAGTTTATTGACTTAACAAATTGTAACAACTGTATATGGTTTCTATTCGAAATTCGGCTGATTTATTAATGACTATAAAACGCATGGTTTCCTAATGAATTTCACGAGAATGGAAAGCAAATCTGAATCCCCTCGTATTTGTTTTCAAACGAAAATACCAGCGCGCAATTACATTTTGGCCGGAATCAAGCCTCCTAGTGAATATTCTGAAAATTATCTTATATACCGTCGTTATTAAAAAAAAAATTACTCTGTCAAAAACTTTAGTCATTCTCGTAATTTCAAATTTGCTGCATCTCGGTAAACTAACGAGTACGCTTTAAATACCTATAGTATTAAAACATGTGTAAATAGAGAATAATCATCTTTCATTCATTATTAACGTTATACTTTATTAGAAACTTAATTCTTTTACATTTTCATACACGAAATATTTTCAAATTATACGCAATAAACTGTCTAATCTATTTTATTGACAGAGTTTTTTTTTTCATCATTAATACATTTTAATAATTTTGTTTACACCGTAAAACTACGGTTTTTTTTTTTTTTTTTTGTATACATTTATTTATGCTCTTTTATTATGAATTTATACAATTTTTACAGTATTAACAAAACAAAACATCGCTTAGTCTATAAATAGTTTTCTAAGAGAATTAACCAAAATAATATATTTATAATAAATTTTTACTATGCATACTTTAACTACACAACGTTCAAGTGTTTTCAATATACAAAGCAGAAAATATTTTTTAAATATTTAAAAGAGTTTTTTTATAGCAGAAAAAACATAAATTGTCGATCTATGAAATGATTGAACAAAATACATAATTTGTTTTAAAATATTTAAATACATTATACAATTTTAATTAACTGTTCAAAAACAAAACAAAGCGACATTTTAGTATCTTCTTTCAATCATGAGATTGCGAGCTTTTTATTTGACAACTTTTGTGGAAGTTCTTATAAACAATAATTACGTTTTATGTAAAAAGTAAGAAATCATCATGTGCCTATTATTGTAAAGGTCAACCATACCCCACATTTTATCTTTGAAAATTTAGTAAAATAAGTATTTTTTTACTACAGTAATTTAAATGTGACATGTCAAATTGTACTGTATTGCTGTATTCTTTTGCAGTTTATTATTTTCTGTAGATGATTATGAATTATGATAATCGGGATTCATATTTTTAATGATCAAAAAAACTTTTGTATGTAAGTAAAATAGATGACATAGTTTCTAATTTTTGTTTACATATGCATTTTTTTTTTTTTTTACTTCTTACAATTAGGTACCTACATAATATTAAGACTCTGTTTTCATGATTCCGGAAGCCTCTTATAATTTGTTTACCCTCATATTTATCTCTTATATTATGTGTAGCCTCATCGCATAGTTTTCAAAAACTCACATAAAATAAATAAGTTAACTGTTATGGTAACGACTTTTGTCACACCTACCCCCTCCCAAAAAAATAATAGAAAAATAAATCTTAGAGCTGCCACTGGTTACTAATGTGTTTAATACTTGGCTTAACCACATACCTAAAAAAATTAATAAAACTTTAATGGTCAATTATGTTCAACAACTAAATAGCAATATATTTGTATTTATTTATTCGCAGCACATCACTTTTGCAAGACAAATTTTTTATATCCAAGCACTTGACAGACATTAAACGAGTCCGATGGTATCCAGGCAGTCCAGAAGACAACCACATTGTGGTGCTTACCAACAACAAAAACTGTTTGAGATTATTCAAAGTAGACAATGGCACCGGTAAACTCGTGTCCGTCTGGCGCCTAGGACCGCAAACTTCACGCATATTGGCTTCTCTAGGTGATACAGCCGTGGACTTTGATTTCGCACCACCCGAACTCCTCGGTAGCAAAATTGGAGGATCGGAACTAACAATCATATGGCCCATTCTTGTGTTACAGGGAAACGGTACGAACTCATTTAAATTAAATATTGCAATAATTTTGTACGATAAAACTGTTGAATTAACGGTGCAATGAGTTACCTAATCGAGTAAAATACATAAAATCACATTAGCATGAATTCTTGGTTTGTTTGAGTATATATAGTTAGAATTCAATTTACAATTAATTAATAAATATTAATATATAAAATGTGGACACTAGGACGACTATTGACTATGTATGAATAGAATATATTATAACGATCGAATGATATTAAGTGAAATGATGAGCTAGTTGATGTGTTTAACGTCATATCGGAGAGAGAGAGGGGAGATGGAGAGGTTACGAAAAACCTATTTGAAAAGAATGAAACGTCACATGAACACTCAATAGATAGGTACAAAATATATGAACAGTCGAAGACAAATGGCAAAATTATAATTCATAATATTCAAGAGGCTTTTAAGACGTGTAATATAGTAGATAGGGTATGTGAGGGTAAATAATTGTAATACGACGACCGAAGATCTTATTAAAGATGAAACGGAACTTTCGTGGAAACCTAATTAGACAAAAGAAAATAATGTTTTTAATTATTCGTTGTGGTGGGAACTGGGAAATTTGAATGGTTGAAGTCATGCGATAAAACAATGACTGAATAATATTATTGTTTTGCGTTGTATACATATATTTGATTAAACATGATCACAAAAATAATGTAGATACGAAATTTTATATTAAACGAGTGTAGCTTGTATGATACAACTTTACATTCAATAACAATACCTACCGCGAAAATCTTAATCCACAGCCTATGATCAATCCTAAACCATTACTATATGTCAGGAATGGCAAATAAGTAGCATGCATGCCATGTTTGCCTCGGAAGTAATTTTGGATGTCACCGGAAAGATTTCCACGAACATGTTCACGCGTAATGTATTGGCCTTACATCAATAGGTAATGTTTTGCATTTTTGCGTGTCTATTACAACGATCGTGTGTAGTAAAACTCATTTGAAAAGTTTCGTTCAATTTTTTTTTAGACAACGATTTTTTTCCAATCGGTAATTTAAATAAATAATTTTCTGAAATTTTCAAAAGTGTGAAATAAAAAACAGAACTTTTGAATAAAAGCTGCAAAATACGTATGCCCAAAACTAGATTTTTGACTTATTGGTTTTATGAAAATCTATTTTATTTATTTACGTATACCAAAAATAAAGGTATTAGAAATTTTAAATGCTCACCGATTCCCTGTATAAGTCTTATACAAGAAAAATACTATACAACATGTTTAGAAAAATAGAAGGGTCCCTGCACGGATAAAAAATGTCTGTAAATTTTATCTTATTTTGGCACGTTAATAGAATTATATTTGTCATCCCTGCTATATGTGGTTTTTCTTGTATTTTATTTTTTATTTGATTGCCTATTCTTTCATTTGTTCGATCTACAAAAATCCATATGTTTGTTTTCTGATAAATCTCTTTAAAATCGTAATATAAAATTACATGACACCAAAAAAGTAGTCATATGGTCTAAATGTCTAATATAACGTACGTTATAATATATACGAAAATTATATTGCCATATACTTTCTAGTTCAACTTGGTAAATTTTACAATAATGCTTGTATTTTTCAGGCGATGTGCTATGTCTCAACACGACCATCGACGATTCGATGAATATAATATCCGAAAAAATCTCCGGCCCTTTGACTATGTACCCGCCCGCGGACGACAACTATAGTGAGGACGCTTGTTCCCTAATTGTTTTGGAAACCGTTCCGCCGTCGGTGATAATAGCATCGAACTTTGGCGAACTGTATAACTGTCTCCTGTTGCCAGAAACTCAAGACAATGTGAGTATTGAAACATTCAATTTATATAATATATCCTTGTACAGCTTGTATGCCATAAAGAATACCTCGTTCGTCTGATTTATTTGTTAATTGACCGGTCAAAAATAATTATTATGATTTGAATTCAATGTAACAAAAATATTACAATTAGTATAAACCATAGAGTTGTGTTTTTATATCGTTAAGCGTTGAGACTGATGTACACAAGGGCTGTGGGTATTGTCATTGTGTTATAAAAGTTTAGCGATCCCACAAAAGTTTATGATCCACTAAGATCTGGAAACTATTAAATTAAATTAAATCAACTATCGAATTAGTTTGTCAAACGAGCTTAACCCTTATTGTAGTTTACGATAATAAACAACGGTTTAATCTAACTGTAAAATAATGTATTATCGTGGTAACAATGTTACTTTTAATAATTGTTTTCTTACTATTAGGTACCTATAGCGGATTAATTTAAATAATATTTATAGTTAAATTCTAATTCAACCCAATTATATTTTTCTTAACATTCGTATTATGCATGATTATAATATTATAATATAATAATTATAAGATATTATCTACGTGTAGAAAATGTGTAATGTTAGTACATAATCTGCCATTAAGTTTTCATCAAATCTTGTGATTTTACCTCTTAACCAAGTTTTTATTATTACTTTTCGAGTCTTTGTGCTATATTTTTCTATGTTTTAGACTGATAAATATCAATCCAAAGATACGCAACGCGAATATAGTTTACACATAATCGAAACTATCGAACTAGAGTTGGGCCTTAAAATGTCTGACAATTATGAATACATTAGCACAAACACAATACAATTGAAAAAAGATGCGGCTGTCACGTCCAGATACTGGTGTTTACACAACACTGGTGTACATTCAGTCACCATACCACTTACCGAGTTATTGGACGAATTTTCAAAAAACTCAACAGGTATATAAAATTATGATTTATTCTTTTCATCTCCCCTCCCCCACCGCAAAAATAACTGATCTCCATTTTATAACGTTTCAGATTATTACTGTGGATCACCTGACATGCAAGGCCAAAGTTTTGTAGAATATTACATTTGCACCGGTCTTATGAACGGTGAAACGAAACCTATCAAAGGCTTTGCTGTCATAAACTTTCCAATGGACTTATTAGTAACTTTGTTAAGTAACGGTGAAGTCGTGACACAGACTATTCCAGATTATCTTAATAATAAAGTATCTATTGCTAATGAATATATGAACGAAGACAAGCTTACAGAAGATCAAGCAGATAACTCTGATAATGTAAGCTCCTACAAGTATTTAAGCTACATTTCAACTATGTAAAACTATTATAAGAATTTACTTTTTAATTTTAACTTAAAATTATATTGCAAGTGAGCATATTATTATTAAATCAACTGACGTCTGCTGACCAATCATCTGAAATGTTTTATTGACATTTTAAAGAATTACCACCAAGTGCCTTTGTTTATCAAACAAGGAAATATTTACATGCTTTATAATAATTATAAAACTTATTTTTATTAATTTAAAAATGAGAAACAAATTACAAATTCATTTATAAACAACATAAGATTTCTAAGAATTTGAACTTTGTGAAAGACAAACAATAAGTTATAAAAAATGAAAAGATAATTTTATATTGATGTTATCCATACTCTACAATGTGGAGCAGGGACGACCAAGCTTTTTTTGGCAGAGACCTACTGAGAACAAATTTTTCTTTTGAAAATCAACTTCTATATATTTATTTTTAATAATGATTGAGTATATTGGGTATAACGATATCAAACTTTTTCAGCGATGGACATTTGACTAAAAATAAATTCTAATAAGATGTACTTTGAAATCGTCTACAATTGACCAGTCAATCACAATCGACTATTTGTCCGTCCCTGATGTAGAATCTACATAAATATGTATGATATTAATAATTATAACCTCTATTCATGTTTATGTTATTATATGTATAGTATATCTATATACTCTTTAAAGTTATTTTGTTGCATATTAATACATTTTTCTTTCTATAAATTAAAAAATAAAATAATTATATAATAATTATAAAATTAATGTAACATTCAA
The DNA here is from genome assembly GCA_025469315.1 of Stegophylla sp. TES_Ste_2020. Lineage (NCBI taxonomy): Eukaryota > Metazoa > Arthropoda > Insecta > Hemiptera > Aphididae > Stegophylla > Stegophylla sp. TES_Ste_2020. The sequence goes on from JAIPRM010001726.1 coordinate 15,834, forward strand.
CTACTAAAACTTTCTCATAAATTCAACAATAAACTAAAATTAGTGTTGTTTTTGTAATTATTTTGAAGGACCAAGTGTATAAATTACAAATGCATTTAGGTATATATTTCATTTTTAATATATTTTTTGACAAATTAAACCCACCTATGATATATTTTTTAGCTACAAATTGTTTATTTTTTAAAAAAATACTTCAGCTTTTTGTCTTATACATTTGAAATTATTTAAAACTTAATTGGACCTTTGAAAATATTAAATATATGAAATATCTTGTGTAAACAATGATGTCAAGCATTTTAGAATATGTATAATAATTGATTTATTAATCAATATTACTTCATTTCAGATTAACAAAGATGACTTTAGTTCATTCATACGTGAAATATTACAAAAAGGCAATAATACTATTTTAAAATTAGGATCAGGCATTCCCAGAAATATTATTATACAGGTAAACATTACAGTGATTATTAATTTATTGAATTATTACATTTTTATTACAAATACTGTATTTTTGATATTTTTACAGATGGTTTTACAAGCTATAAGTATGCGTAGAGATACATTGAATAATCACAAAATAGTTGCTGACGAAATTGAGAGAAGAGTGCGTATGCTTGTCAATGCCAAGGAAAGACAATTATCAGAGATGCAACGATTGGAAGAAGCTCGCAAAAAACTACAAGATGATGTAGAAAATAAAGCAGAAAAATTAGATGAAATTAACAACAAGCAGGAAGAATTAACCAAAAGGTAATTTTCATAGTTCGCATAATTTTTAATTCTATATAATGATAACAATTTTATATTTTATGTGTAAAAAAAGAAAGCTGGACATAATTCGCACTATGGATATTCTTCGTTTCTCAGGTCAGATACTCTAAGTGGTTGTGTAGAATTTTAAAGAAACGATAAATCATTTCTTCAATAATACGATTCTGAGCAAAGTATGTTAATAATATAGAGAACAATAACAACCTTTATTTTCAACATACCCACCAAGAGTATCTGACCTGAAGAGCAAAAAATACCCATGATGTGAAATATTTCTGGCTTTCTTGTCTACACTTTACTTATCTTTGCTTCAATCTACTTTACTTTACTTAACATTTTTTTATTCAATAAAAGAAAAGGAAAAAAAGACAATTATTTTTAAAAATAATTTTGATAAGAAAAAAAGTGTTGGAAAAAATTTCAAAAATCATTCGAATTCATTCTATTTGATAAAGTATATGAAATTTTCAATTATCAAGCTGAAATGTCTCCACGTTGCACAGCAAGCCGAGGGATATTTTCAATTTATAGAGTGGTTGGTGAGCGGAACGAGTCGTGCCCTTGGTTGCGGTTTATATGTGATTATAAATAAACCATATATGTATATTGTTTATATATAATTTGAGAGGAGACCCAAATTTTTTAATTTGAAATTTTATACTAAAGTTTTAGAAAAAAATCAAAATAGGTAACCTTTTTGTAAATCTAATTTTTAGAAAAATGTTAGTGCTTCAATTTCTAATAAAGGTTATTCTATTCATTTTCCACGATTTTCATTTAATTTGGATTCAAAAAATAAATAATTGTTTTTAAATTTTTTGATTTTTGAGTAGTTTTCCCCAAATTTTGAGAAAACAATTGAGAATTTCAAAAATTGACCTCTCCAAAGTACCTAAAGGCAAATCTGGTTTCAAAAAGTTGTTGGTCAATTCTTTTAGACAAGTATTTATATACGAAAACGTGTGCACATAAAATAAAAAGTGTTAGAAAAAAAATTTTGAAAATTTTTTTCTCTTACATTTTTAAAATTTTTCTTGAACTAAAATATCTCTTATCTTTGTCTATGTTTAAATTTTTCGTCAAGTTAGGATTAAAAAAATATAATTTCCGAATCTTTTTTGTCAAATTTTGGTAAATTTTCCCAAATTTTGAGAAAACAATTGAGAAATTCGAAAAATTTCCTCTCTCTCTTGTACCATCTAGAGGCAGATTCAGTTTCAAAAAGTTGCTGTATTTCTATAAGAAAACGTGTCAACTTAAAAATATTAATAAAAGATAAACACCATCGTGAAAACATTAGCAAAACAAAATTTTTTAACATTTACAATGTAATAATAAACATAGTAGCATTCTCATAAGATAAAATGTCAAAAATAATTGATTATACTTAGAGTTATAAGATCTAACCTTAATAGAAAAATGTTTAAATGGCTGTAGACTCTAGAATAATATGCCATATAATTATATTTTTCTGGGCTTAATAATTAATAGGTAATTAATAAGAATGCTAAGAAAAAATATATTACTTTATTACTTATAATACATTTTAACTTTTAGAGCTTCAACAATGCTTCTGAAGTTGGTATCAGCATCGCCTGATAGTGTATCTACAAAAAAAAAACGTGAACTATTAGAATCATACAAATTGAAAATGGAACTAATGAACAAACGTATTGAAGAAGCCAGAGAAAAATGGAATATTGTACAAAATGAATCATCTACTGTGAATAAACCACTATCTGGACGTTCATTCCGATTGAATCTTGAACAAGAATTAGTCATTAAAGGAAATTTATCTGAAATGTGTGTATTATATTATTAATATCAAAACACTTTGGTAATTTATCTATACTTACTTTTTTTTTTTTTAGGGGATCTACAATATTAGATTTAGAGAAAAAAGTAAGAGATTTAAGAGCCGTTGTCAACACTATAGCCAGTTGAAATTAAATCGAAAAGACTGCTGAACTGTTGTAATAAAACAATTTATTTTTTCATTGCATATATATTTTTATAAGTTTGTTTTTTATTTTACTAATTATCCTAATATATAATTTGCAATTTTCTTTTTGTAACATTAAACTAATGGAAATACAATTATTTTACAACTTGTCTAATTATTTATGAGATGTTATTTTCAATTCAATTGTAAAAAGATTAGGAACACCGAACAAGGTGTTTTTGTTAAATAAAAAAAATAAAATAAACCTCTTCTACAAGTGTTATAACAAAATAAATAAATAGTATACAAAACAGATAAAAATATATTTTCAATTATTTGAATTAAATTTCACTGTATCATACAAAATTATTTACATTAAGTGATGTTATTTTCTTTTATCTAATAACTTACAATCATTAATACTTATGTAAATTTTAACGGTATTTTTTTAAACTTTAAAACACTTCAATTATGTGGTAATAAGTGACAATGTTAAGAGAACATTAGTGCAAGCACGGTTGCCTCTTATTATTCAACCAGTCATATAGCAAAAATATAGTATAGTATATAGAACTTATATTATGACGATCAAGTTAAATTAGTAGCTTAATCAACCGGGCACATTATCCATTTAAATATTTGTTCAGAAAATAGACAGAAGAAATCTGATCCAATACATATTTGTTTTTTAATAAAAAGATTTTAAATTTAAAAAAAAAAAGTAAAGTAAAGTATAGACAAGAAAGCCGGACATATTTCGCACCACAGATATTTTTCGCTCTTCAGGCCTGATACTCTTGAAGGATGTGTATAATTTTAAAGAAAGGATAAATCATTTCTTCAATAAGACGATTCTGAACGAAAGAAATTAATAGTATAAAGAACAATAACAGTCATTTTCAATACACTCACTAAGAGTATATGACCCGAAGAGTGAAGAATATCCATGGTGCGAAGTATGTCCGGCTTTCTTGTCTATACTTTATTTTACTAAACTTTACTTGTCTATACTTCACTTCACTTCACTTTACTTTTTTTATCTAAAATTTAAAGAAAAAAAATTAAATGAAAAAAAAAAAATTAGAAAAATGTCCTAAATTTTTTTTTCACATTTTCAAAATTTTCTTGCGCCAAAATGTTTCTCATATTATTGTCTATTTATGTTTAAGTTTTCATAAAATTTGGATCAAAAACTGATGGTTTCCAAGTCTTTTTTTTTATCGAATGTTGGGTAGTTTTTTTCAAAAATAATTGCAAAATTGAGAAATTCAAAAAATAACCTCTCTTAAGTAACAACTAGAGGGGCAAATCCTGCAAAAAGTTACTGATCGAAACTTTTAGACAAGCATATCTATATGAAATAATGTTTACAGAAAAAAAAAAACATTGTAAAAATACTAGCTTCTTCACTTCATTCAGAATCTATAATATAGGATATTTTTGCATATATTATCATTTTAAATTCTAATCAGAGCGAAGAAGCTTATGATCTTACAAAGTTTATTTCCCCCCCCCCCCCGGTCTGAGAATACTTTTGCAATACTTATCCAAAAGCTTCGATCAGCCTCTTTTTGTATCAGAATTTGAATCTAAGTGTTAGTTTATATTTAGTTTTTTTCGAAATTCACATTATTCAAAGGGTTGAAAATTGTCGCTTTGATTGTTAGCCATTGCTGGGCCCATAGTGGTCATTGTTGTTCTATTATGGCCATTGCTGGGACCAGTTTAGGTATGGTAACCATTGTAATCACTATATCCATGTTAACATACAATTAATATAATTTATATTAGAATCATTTTCATGAATAAATGATTTATTGTTTCTTTAAAATACAATAAACTCACCAAAAATATCCCAGACAGAAAGCAAAGTATGCCTGGCATTTTTATAAATAATTTTAATTATTATCACAAAAGAACAAATTAAAAAAAAATTATATTAAATAAACAAACAATAGTTAATAATAATTTTAAATTTTAATACATCATTACTTTTTATGTATCAAAATTCGTCTCCTCAGTTCACTAAAAAAAAAAAACCACTGAATATCAAGGTTGCTACAGTCTGGTTTATTGGTTTATTATTAAATTTATTTGTTATGTAGTCCAACTTATAGTCCTTGTTTGGAAAATATTTTACTCTTCTTATAGCACATATTTTCTTACAACATTTTAATAATTGAAAAAATTAATTGAAATTGGTTAGTTAACTTTAGATTCTGAGTAAAGCTAAGAGCTCATGCTTTTACAGTGGTTATATATTCATTTTTTACTTTTTATAGAAGCATTTTCATATGTAAATACTTTTCCATAATTTCCCATACAGCAAGTTTTTAGATCAGAAATCTAATCCTGATAGTATTTTAAAGAGATGGTTTTTCAGAATTCTCAATTTGTTTTACAAAACCGGAAAAAAATTGCTACAAACAATGTTTTCATGAAATTTTAATTATCAAAATTAGTATAGTACGAAAAAAATAATTTTCAAAAAAATTACTTTGTTTTTTTTTTTTAATATTGGCATTCATTATACTAATATAGTTTACTTACATTTTTATAAATTAAATAATGAATAGATGTATTATAATAAGTTATAAGCAATATATAAGTGCTAAATGATAATACAGAAAACAATGTTACGAGTTTGTTTAAATTTTTAGTTTATTGATAGGATAGTAATAAAAGATGTGCAGTGGATGAGAACCCTCCACCCCTCCCCTAAAGGCTCAACCCTTTGTCCCCTTATAAACCAACAGAATCTCTGTAAAAAACACTTTTCATATAGAAATACTTGTACAAAAGTTTCAACTAATAACTATAAATCCAAAATTACACTCGGATGGTACCTAAGAGAGGTAATTTTTCAAATTTCTCAATACATTTTTAGGCGTAAAGGAAAATTACCAAAAAATTGATAGAAACAATAAACATGTTATTTCACAAAATTGAAATGTTTTTTAACAACAATATCAAAAATAATGTAGCTGGAAATTCGAAAGTCACGCTCACAAGAACACTTCATATAAATTTTAAGTAAGTCAGTTAGGTATAACATTTTGAAAATGTTGTATAAGATGTTTAATATTTGATATTAAGATTTAAAATATAACCTCAGTCATATATGTCTAATTGACCTAAAAAACCCCAGAAATTGTAAGTAAACTTTTTTCTCCACAACCGTTTGAATTTATCATTTTAATTTATGTATATAATGATGTACAAATACAATTATCCAGTACCCAGCAGTATTAAATAAAGTTTTGTTAACTATAATCGTATGGCCAATTAGTTTTATTATATATTTGAAGCATCGCTCAGAATTATTTTATTGAAAAAATGATTTATCGTTTCTTTCAAATTCAACATAGCTGCGAAAAGTATCTCACTCAAGGTGCGATGACTACCCATGGTGTGAAGTATGTCCGGCTTATTTTTTTGTTGTTTTTTTTTTATGTAAACACTTTTGTACAGATATACTTGTCTAAAAGCTTCGATCAGTAACTTATTGAAACCAGATTTGCCTCTAATTGGTACTTTAAAAAGGTCATTTTTTTAATTTCTCAATTCTTCAATTTTTTGTAGGGAAAAAACTACCCAAAATTTAATAAAAAAAGACTCGGAAACCATAATTTTTTGATCCAAACATAAAGATTTAAACATAGATAGACAATAATATAAGAAACATTTTGGCACAAGAAAATTTTAAAATGTGAAAAAAAAAAATTAGACATTTTTCTAACATTTTTTTTTTCTCATTAAATTTTTCTTTTTTTCTTTATTTATTAGATAAAAAAAAGTGAAGTAAAATATAGAAAAGAAAACTGGACATACTTTACACCATGGATATGATATTCTTCACTCTTCACGTCAGATACTCTTGGTAGGTGTGTGGAAAATTACAATAATATTGTTCTTTATATTATTAACTTCCTTCATTTAGAAGTCTTATTGAAGAAATAATTGTTTCTTTGAAGTTCAACACACCCACCAAAAGTATCTGACCTGAGGAGCAAAGTATGTCTGGCTTACTTGTCTAAACTTTACTTCACTTTTTTACTTGTATAAATATTAAAAAATAAAATATTTTGCTAAATAAAATAATAACAAAAAATATTATTTTAAAAAGAAAAAAAAATTACAAAAATATTTTTTCATATTAAAAATTTTCTTTCACCAAATATTTTTCATATTATTGTCAAGTAGCTTTATTTAAGATTTCATTGAAATTAGATAAAAAAAAATTAAAAGGGGTTTTTATCAAGTTTTGGCTAGTTATTCCCAAATTTTGGAAAAACTATTAAGTATATCAAAAAATGACCCCTTTAAAGTACCATCTAAAGCAGAATTTGATTCAAATTTTGATACTTGTTGATAGAGATTGGAAACCTCTACATTAGACCATAAAGTTGCTGATATATTAATATTATGTTATAACATGTTAGTTCTGTGCCCAATATTGATTAATTTTATTGAGAAAATAATTATTTTAAAAGTACTAGTATTTATTAGGTCATGATATTAAATTTTAACTGAATTTTTATTATTTTAATGGATATAATGGAATATGCAATATTTGAGCAATCATCCAGAAATATATATTATCATTCAAGTAAGAAAAAAAAATGGAATACCAGAATACCTATGCATTATGAAACGGTGATATTTTGAAACCATATATTTATATGTGATTAGGGTTTGGAACATTCATTCAAAAAATAAATGCATTCATATTCACATTCATTGAGTTTAAAATTGAATGTATTTGCATTCAAAATACATTTTTTTCAAAAAGAATGCATTCATACTTGAATTTTTTAAGAAAAGAATGCATTCTTAAGGACATTCACATAAAACAAATTTTTATTTGATTCTATTAAAACATATATTTTGTTTTAACAAGGCATTTTATATACTGCATGAACCATAAAATGGCTAATAAAAATATTTATTTAGCCATGGTTTTGATAATTAATGGTACACTGTGGATTATCTAGGTAATGTAGTACTCTGTGGTTGAAGAGTGATAGTGAAGAGTTACTAACTAATTAACCAAAGACTCCATATTATTTCTGGAGCTTTACAATAAAAAGTGAAAACTTTTTTTTGGAATTTAACATATATTTCCAATGTGATTAGAAGAAGAATGCATAATTACATTCAACTTTAAATCATATTTGTTTGTGAAATGAATGTATTCACATTCATAATTCATAATGTAAAAATTGAAAGCATTCATTCCTAAGTCTATAATATGTGATGTGTACAGAAATATGCGTATGCATATAAATCTGGATCTTATTCACCATATATTTTAGCTTTGAAAATATTTATGAAATTATACACATCTTAATACGCTACTGAGAAATAATAATTTTTCATGCTCACAAAAAACACAATATAGATATAATTCTTTAAAGTTAGTTAAACCTAACTTTAAATGGTAAAATTTTAATGAAAAAGTTAAAAAATAAACTTTTAAAATATAACAAACAATATAAAATCAAACAAATTTGTAATTTTACACAGTAGCTAAAAATTGGGTAACCAATTTTAAAAACTCATTAGGTTTTTCGGCGTGCAACCAATGGCCAGCTCCAGATATATATTCAAATTTAGCAGAAGGGAATATTTTTTGGATAGCCTCGTGTTGTGAAGGTCTTAAAAAGACCGAATTTCCACCCCCAATGAAATACGTTGGACCGTCAAACCTTGTTTGAACGGATGGAAACAATGCTAGGTGTTCTTTAAAATTAGCATTTATGGAATCCAAATTTATACGCCATTTATATTTGTTAGCCACTTGAATAAGATTAGTTAAAAGGAACTGTCTTAAAACTGGGTCCTGTAAAATAAAAATAAAAAATTATTAGTATAAATTATATTGTACAATAATGCTAATACTCCACCCTGAGTAGCATATATTTAAATTTAAAGTACAGTACTTATATTTTTAAACGACCAATCTATAGTCTTAAATTATGTTATCTTGAATAAAATGTATTATTTTAGGTTTTATTAGATACCCATTTAAATTTATAAATAAGGTATACTCCTAAAAAAATGTAAATGTAAATTATATTTTTTAATTATATTAAAACAAGTTAGCTTGCATTAACAATAAATAATATTTAAATAACGGTAGTATATATGAAGTAAATTAATTCTATTGATTAAATTTTATAAAGATTTATTGATAAATATATTAAATTTAATATGAAAAAATTATGAATATCAGTCTTATTGTGATATTATTAAAGAAATTTAAAAGTTGGCTGTTATATGACAACTATAAGTAATATATAGTTAACATTAATTGCAGTGTTAATTAAATCAAGACCTGATAATACATTTTTCCCAATAATGATAGTTATTTAAAATACTTATTAAAAATCAACAAATAATTATCACATTATATAACTAAAATATAAACACCATATTTTACATACTTCCAAAGAACTTTTCATTTGTCCATCTGCTAATCTTCGGACTTTCGATATGGGTGCATTAATATCTAAATTAACACTTTTTAAGGCATCAATAACACTTTGGATATCACTAACTTCTCTAGTATTGATGGGAGATATATCAACAGGTATTAAGGATTCCACAAGTTCTGGCTAAATAAATTAAATAAATAAATGGTTATTTTTATTTAACATGAAAATTGTCAATAAAGTTTCATAAAACAAACCTTACATAGGCGACAGCTAAGTACATCATTGTTCTACCACCCATACTGTGACCAATCAATGAAGCTTTTTTCACGTTCATTGATTCCATTAATAATTTAACATCTTCAGCCATAAGTGGGTATGTTTGATCATCAGTATGTGGTGAATCTCCATGATTTCTGGCATCCACAGTAATTACCTTAACAAAAATAAAACAAATACCTACCTATAAATATTTTTTTAGAAAATTGTTTAAATGACAAAAAATGTCAAATGTATATAATAAAAATAATCCATTGAGAATGTATATTAGTTATAAATATATATTTATATTGGCTTTGTATTAATTCAATTTATTAGTGAATGCTAATTATTAGTCAGTAATTTACTTTTCGTTCTTAAAAAGCCAGACATACTACACACCACGAGTATTCTTCACTCTTCGGGTCTACCTCGATACTTGTGGTGGGCGTGTAGAATTTTAAAGAAACGATAAATCACTTCTTCAATAAGACAATTTAGAACGAAGGAAGTTAATAATAAAAAGAACAATAATAGTCATTATTTTCAATATACCCATCAAGAGTATCTGATCTGAAATGCGAAAAATATACGTAATCCAAAGTATGTCCGATTTTTCATACTCAATTTTACTTTAATTTACTCTTCTTATCTAGTAAATTTTTGATTTTTATTATTAAGACTTGAAAATTTAATATGATCTCACTGACATATATGTCTAATTGACCTGAAAAAATCGCAAAAATCGTAAGTCAACTTTTTTTTTTTATACCTGTTTAAAGTTAGAATTTCGAAGAAATTCGTTAGTTTTACCCAAAATTATGCACTTTAACGTACATAAAATAAAATTGGCCAAACCGATTGTTTTGGTGCCTACATAGAGAATTTCATTGCGAATATTTTGGTAAATGGTAATAAAATTTCTTACGGACGAATAATTAAACATCTTACAAGGATTTGATTGTAAAAAAATCAGAGAAAATACAGACAGATATTAAGAGATGTGAATTAAAATCCACGTGCAACAATAGTTTTCTAATTATTTTATTATATTTTGAAAATTCAATATTTTCAGTTTTTATACTAAATGCCTATTATTTCAATAGAATGTTAAATATGTTACTGTGGCGTAGTGGAATGGCAATACCGATATGACACAACAGTACCGGGGTTCAATTTCAGATCGGCACATCAAATTTTTTTTTATTATTAACTTCCTTTGTTCAAAATCATTTTATTGAAGAAATGATTTATCGTTCAAAATTCAATACACCCGTCAAGAGAATCCCATACGACGTGCGAAGAACACTCTGACGAGTGAAGTACACACTTTTTATTCTTAATTACGGTACTAACAACCAGTAGTGAATTTAGCAAAAGAAAAAACCCATACTTTTAGTATAAAAATGATGTTATTCACTAAACTGTTTCAGAAAAAAAAAAAAAAATTGAATTTACACCGTTAATGAGTTTTTACTAAGTCGACGATTTCTAATGTTTGACATAGAATATAGTTTTGCATACTTTAATAATTGTACACACACAGTGTTACTAAAAGGCAAAGATCACACTATACATTTTGTCGGAACTGATAAAATGCATCCCGACGAACAGTAAACTGGGATGATAGATAACACCATTGGGTTTATATACAATCAGTATCGGAATGGTCAAGCCACAGCATATTGCAGTCTCGTTCCGACGGTTGCAAAAAATCGGTCTTGTCTGGGCGTGATAATGCGTTTACCGTATACCTATACTATTTTAAGTGTTACGTTAGTTGTTCCGATCGGTTACGTTTTATCAGTTTCTGACAAAACGCATGGTGTGATTCTAACCTAATACAGTAAATACAACTAATTTCTGACATATTTTCTATTTGAGCATGCTATTTTGTTTCAATGATATGTGCAATAGAATATTTAGTCATATATTATTGATGAAAATTAAATGTGTAACTAATTAATATTATTAATCATTACCAGAAGACTGCCCACATAAAATAATGCCACTCAAGGCTCCTCCTCCCCCAGAGACATATTTAGGGGGGGCCAGAGGGGGCTTGGGCCCCGGGCGGTAAAATTTTAGGGGCGGTAAATTTTGGAGAGTATTTTGATATAATAAGAAAAGTTATTTGACTGATAAAAAAAGTAAAAATTATAGTG
>JAIPRM010001727.1:9180-23534 GCA_025469315.1 Stegophylla sp. TES_Ste_2020
TAATTTTTTGATCAGAATTTTATGAAAATTTAAACATAGATAGAAAATTCTATAAAAAAGATTTTGGTGCAAGAAAATTTTGAAAATGTGAAAAAAAAATTTTGGACATTTTTCGGACATTTTTTTTTTTTTTCTTATATTATTAACTTCCTTTATTCAGAATCGTTTTACTAAAGAAATGATTCATTGTTTTTTTAAAATTTAATACGCCCGTTAAGAGAATACCACCCGTCGTGCGAAGTATGTCCGGCTTTTGTTATTTAAACTTTATAAACAATTTAATATTGATGAAAAACAAAAAAAAATGGTTTTTCTCCCTCCATTAATAATTGAACAAAAAAGTGGCCGTGTAAAAACACAATTACCCGGTATGATAAACTGAATTACTAAAGTTCTCCCTTCGGAATAGTTTTGTATTGGAAATAACAAATTACAGTAATAAAAATTATTTTTTCCCGTTTAAGTCTAAGTCGACTATAACGAATAATTAAAAATACTATCTGCAAAACGTGTTTAAATAGGTTTTTAAATATGACATTTCTATTGTCGACTGAAAAAAATCACGAAATTAATTTGGAAACGTGCTCAAAAAAAAAAAAAAACGAGTAATAACTGGGAGTTGAGACCTATTTTGCAACATACAGTACTATTGGCATAAATAAATACATTAAGTTTTTTTTTTTTTTTTTTTTTTGGTATCTTGTATGTGTACAAGTGAAAATTTATGTAGCCGGAACCTAATTTCCCCCCAAATACCTTGCTCGGTCTTGATAATGTATAAAATATATTATATTGCAGTCATTACTGATAGACTATTACGCCGTTGCGGAAGCAAGGAAAGTGACAATGAGGAGATAGAGAAAAATATGCATTACCTTAGAAAAACAAAATACGACGTAGACGTTCATTATTGCAAGGAGGATAAATGTAACGGCTATTGAGTCAATTCGGTAGTATATCATTTAACTTTTATCATTTACTATTGTAATAATAATAATAATAATAATAATAATAATTAACTTATTGATTTATTATAATATTCTATAAGATTATTGAAAGTTTAATTTTAACGTTTAGTACGTTTTTATACACCTCTAGCAATGTTTATTATTTTAATAATTTTTGGTTTTTATAATGTTTAAAACAACGTGTGGTATTAATACATTTTTGTGTAACTTTATTATGACTTTTATATAATATTTACAAAAAAAAAAAAAAAAAAACACATAATATGAATTTATTATTTCGACGATTTGTCTGTTCCCCATTATATTATGAATACCACGCGAAATATGTATTATACTTGTACATAATATATATTATTCATATGTGTTATTCGTCCGAATTTTTTTTTTTTTATTTTTATTTCATCCTGGGAATATCATGTCCTGTTTCCAGATTCCGAGTCCTGTGTACGTAATTTGCATTGTTAAAAATAAATAAATAAATAAATGTTTATTCTCATTGTTTTATATTTTTATGTTTTGAAAACGGCAATATTATTGCTTATCCATTATTTGTATTGTTTTTTTTTTTTAAGTACCAACGATACAGTTTTACTCGAAGCAAATAAGCTTTGTTATGCAGTTTTTAGAATTAACTGTAATTTTTCCAGATGGAATGCCTTAAAATAGCATCGATTCCCGACAGCCTGTCACCTAGCATTTGGCCAGGTGGATTCATATAATATTGTAATATAATAATAATACAGGGGTGGCCAACATGAATATATTCACGAGCCATACACGTATGTACAATATCAAGAGCCAAAAATCAATTTTTGGTTAATGTCATTGGATGTCAAAGAGGTATTAAATCATACTTGAACACTTGAACATTTTTGGAAACTCGCCGCCGAATAGAACTTTTAGAATTATTAGGAGATGATGATCTTTAACAGTGTAAAAATATCTGTTCTAGAATTTTATTAAAATGTCCCTATTTTGAAGAACTAACACGCATCGATAACTGCGCACAGAATTTTAGATATCAATCTTTGGAATGACACATTCTTGTTGAATGCGAAAACAAACTAATCAAAATTTTTAACGAAACATCATCTAAAGAAATAACTTTTAACCACTCTTACATAAATATAGCCAGATCTTATGAAATTCAGTGAATAAATTATGTCAACTCAAAAATGATACACGCACTTAACTTAACCCAAAGACATACATATTATATTGGTACAGTGAAAATAAAATAAAAATAAACTTTTTGTTTTGTTTTTAAAATTTCAACTTTATACACTTAAGACCATAATGTTAAATCTATTAATAATTACCAAACGATTGATTAATGATTCAAAGAACATTGTAAGTTTTATTTCAAAGAATACGTTCGTTTTAATTGTTGCAATGTGTATTTAATATTTAATACTTTTATTATAATATTCACCAACATTTGAATCAATTTATAAAATAACTCTTTACAGTTAACGATTTTTCAATTTTTTTATAATATGATTAATCTGTACCTATATATTTATATATTTATGTGTATAATTTGTCCAAATTTTTATTTCGTTCTGGATTCTAAACTTTATAGACTCAATTCCCGATTCCAGTCCTAAGTATGTATTTGTCGCAATCGAAAAATTCCGTTTGAAGTGTTATTTCGTTTAATAGTATATTATTTCAAATCACACTTTTTTTTTTTTTTTTGTAACCAGTGTTGAGTGTCATCCAAAAACACAAAAAACTAGGTAAAAATTAAGTACCTACATCTTATCTAGATAAATAAATAAATAAGTATATCTAAATGGAATATAATAATGTAAATTGTGGAAATCTATATAAATTTTATATTTTTAGTAATCATATTTTGTTCTTTAGTTATTTTACATCAAATACATTACTAGAATCATATATTAAATTTTTATTCACATATTTCAAGTTAATATCAAAGACTTTGTTTCAGCTTTTTTTTTTTTTTCAAATTTAAACCAAAAATATTTATAAAGAAAGTATCTGCTCTGGCAGGTTTTTAACCATGCATTTGGATAGATTTATTCGTCATGCATTAAATTTGGTACCATACAAACAATATAATATTATAAAATGTATGTACTTTATGAGTACTTATCTTCAGTATAAAATTAACAAAATTATAAACCCTCTTTAATCACATTATCCAGCCAATAATAATTCGATAGCATGTGAAACATTAATAAAAAAAAAAAAAAAAATGGAACTCTTATGTAGTAAATATCTAAATAAAAAAACTTTTTATGATATTCAAAACCTTTGCAGGTCCTTATATATTTTTTTCAGGACAATTAAACATGCAGGTGAGTGAGATTATAGAAAAATATAAAGTTTTAATAACAAAAATTAAAAATGTAATAACATAAAACTAACAAAAAAACAGAAAATTTCCAATATATTTTAAAATGCTGTACTTAAATGAAAATTGATCAAATGTATTTTGAAATATTCCCGTGACAATTTTTAAATGTTGGTGAAAATTTCAAGTTTCTAGCGCTATATCATTTTTGATGTTATGTTAAGAAAAATACACTTTTAAATTTATTATGAAATACCCGGTAATACCATATTTTACCGGTTTCTTCTTGTCAATTTTTCAATACTTTTTCTTCGTTTTTTCAAAAATGTATTGAGAATTTTGAGTAACGACCTCTGTATGTATATATCTGAGTGTGATTTCGAATCTTTTTAGTTGCCGATCAAGACTTTTGACAATTATTTCTGTAAGAAAATGACGTGTTCACAGAAGAAGAAGAAAAAATAAACGTCACGGTAAAATCACAAGATTTTTCACTCCGCTCAGAATCTAAGAGTGGAAAATAATAAAAAAAACACTGAGCTTCTTCGTCCCATTCAGAAATCCCGAACAACCCGTTTTATATATTAACGGGACAATAACGCAGGTGGTTCAGAGTTAAGTTGTTAAAATGAAAATGCGGGCAATTTTCTGTATTTTCTGGTGGAGGGGAGGTGCACTCATTAAATTTCCAAAAACGACTCGCTCGTAGTGGTCCACACCACTGGTGTACAATATAATATGTACTATTAAAACGATTTATAAATAATGATGCGATAATTGTGCGATTGTATTTATAATTTATAACAGCGTCCTCTCGTATAAATTATAAATAGAATATAATATCTCAAACCGTATAAACGCTGCAGTTACACGAGTAGTAATAATTATTAAAAAAAAAACGTCGGACGACGTTCATAGTGTAATGATAACAGCAGCTGATAACACGAGGTGGACAGAGGTCAAATACGCGTTACGTGCGCATAATATAATAATCGCAGACGAAAAATTGTCCTCACGAAACGTTCGACCGCCGACACACTCTGCGCGATGAATGTTAATTGTTTGTTCGGGAAATCGTAATATGGCCGCAACGTTTTCCAAAATTCTGTAAGTAGAATAAAATTTCGAAAAAATTACCAACAAAAAATTAAAGATGGAAATGAAGTACACCCTAACGATAGCGGTAACGTCAATCGCGTGTTTACTCGCTATTTTCCATTCGTGTAAGCATTGTTTTATATATATATATATATATATATATTATAATTAATTATTTTTTACATTTTTTCATAACATTATTTGTGTTTTGAAATTTACTTGCTTTCGTTTATCCGCATAGGCCACGGTTTAGAATGCTACCAGTGTCATTCGACGAACTTCAACGATACAGATTGTGAAAAGCTCAAGGACAAGAAATACGTGTTCAATTACGAAAATGATGCTGATATTTGCATAAAAAGGGTGGTCCACAGATGTGATAGAAACAGTATGTGTACACGATCATTGATCGGATTTTCGAGTAATATTTAAAATATTATGAAAAACCGGGATATATATATATATAGTTTGCACCGCGCGGACACTCTTCGGATACTCCTGGTGGCTGTGTAGAATATTTTTTTTAAAAAAAAACCAGAAATCGTTCCTTCGATAAGACGATTATTGAACGAAGGAAGTCAATAATATAAAAAAATAAATAAATAAATAATAGACGTAATATTTTCAACATACCCATCAAGAGTATCTGACCCGAAGAATATCCACGAGCGATGCGAAATATATTTCCGGCTTTCTTGTTTATACTGTATTTTAATTCACATTACTTTACTATTTTTTTTTTTATCTCAGAAAAAAAGAAAATTAGTATTAGTAGAAAAATGTCCAAAATTTGTTTGCAACAATATGTTTCCCATATTATTGTCAATCTATGTTTAATTTTTCACATATTTTGGATCGAAAAATAAACGTGTTTCCGAATCTCTTTTGTCAAATGTCGGGTAGTTCCCCCACCCCCCCCCCCAAAAAAAAAAAATGAAGAATTGAGAAATTCAAAAAATGACCTCTAGTACCGACTAGTGGCAAATGCGGTTTCAAAAAATTGCTGTATGAGACTTTTGGACAATGAATGCATACGAATAAGTATGATCACAGGAAAAAAAAAAAAACGAAACATCATTGTAAAAACACTAGCTTCTTCATTTAGTTCGGAATTCAAAATTTAATTAAATTTTTTCAGCATAACAAGTCGGTTAATATTGTTTTTTAAGAGCGTTCGATGAAAGTGCGTCAGCGATAAATTGAACATTACAATATAATATTATCATTCAATTATATAATTATACAATTATTAATTATAACCTATTTACTTTTACTACATTCTTAAGTTGCTGGTCGAATCTTTTGGACAAGTAACGGAAAAGTGTACACATAAAAAAAAAAAAAAAAAAATAATAATAATAATAAATATAATTGTAAAAATACTAGCTTCTTCGCTTCACTCAGAATGTGAAATATATTAATTTGTTTAATAAAATATAATATATGTGGTGTGATATACTATTTCGCCACTTTTGGTTATATTTAGCTAAAAAAAAAAACAAAGTTATAAATATTGTAAGTATAAATACACGATACATTAATATAGAGTATAGAGTTTAGAGTGCCTCGGAATTTTGTTGAAAAATTATGGGGTGCAGAGTCAAAAAAGGTTGAGAACCTCTGGTTTGTATTATTTAATAAATGTAACTCTTGGCGTTTGTGTCAAAACTTTTATAGTTATACAGCGAAAATCAGATATTGGTATTTTTAAGAAGAAATTTTTTGAATTTCTCAATTCTTCAATTTTTTTTTTTTTTTTTTTCTGGAAAAAACAACCCAAAAATTGACAAAAAAGACTCAGAAACAATCATTTTTTAATCCGAGTTTTGTGGAAATTTAAACAAAGATAGAAAATAATACGAGAAACATTTTGGCACGAGAAAATTTTAAAAACATGAAAAAAAAATTTTTGGTCATTTTGCTAAAAACTCGCATTCAGTTTTTTTTCCTTTATTTATTAGATGAAAAAAAAAAAGTAAATTAAAACACATTTTCCGCCCTTTTCAAAATTTGCTACCAGAAACAACAATACGGGACTATTACCCTACCCCCCCCCTATTTACAAGTAAAAACTACAAATAATTTATACCGTATATTATTTTTCATTTTTGTATCAGTAAAACATAAATAAAAGTAAGTGTAAGACAGTCAAAAATCTATCATTCTGTATGTTTATCAATACTGAGTATAAAATATAATTTTTCTTTTTTCGATTTCGAACTTCTGGTTTATCACCTACTATTTTCCTAGATCATAATGTAATAAACCGTCTTCGAATTATATTGTAATTCATATTATTTTAACATTCTACACATAGAGTAAATTTAAAAAAACCCTAACATATTTCGCACGACGGGTGGGATTCTCTTGACTGGTGTATTTAATTTTAAAGAAACGATAAACCATTTCTTCAATAAAACGACTTTGAACGAGGGAAGTTAATAATATAAAAAATAAATGAGAAAAAAAAATGTTAGAAAAATGTCCAAAAATTTTTTTTTTCATATTTTCAAAATTTTCTTGCGCCGAAATCATTCTTATATGATTTTCTATCTATGATTAAATTTTCATATAATTTGGATCAAAAAATGGTGGTTTGGTTTCCGAGTCGTTTTTGTCAAATTTTAGGTAGTTTTTTCAAAAAGAAAAAATTGAAAAAATTAATGAATTGAGAAATTAAAAAAACGACCTCTTTTAAGTACAATTTACAGGCAAATTTGGTTTCAAAAAGTTATTGATCGAAACTTTTGGACGAGTATTTCCATACGAAAAGTTGTACACAGAAAAAAAAATAATAAAATAAACATAATTTTAAAAACACTAGTTTCTTCACTTCGTTCAGATGCTGAAACACTAAATTCTGAGTGTTCCTTCTAAAATTTAAAGTATTAATATTAAAAAAAAAAAAAACCTGAAAACTATTGGTAATCGCTGATAATAACGAAATATTATTGTTTTAGATCCGAGAGATTTAACCGATAGAATATTAGATCGGTTCGGTTGCATGCAAACAGAATTAGAGAGAATACGGAAGGAAATGGAACAACTGAAAAAGGAAGGAGACAAAATCGACTTTTATTTCTGCAAGATGGACAGATGCAATGACGATTGATTCGATTGGGTCAAAGCAATTAATGCATTTAGAACATTAAGTAAATCGTATCTAGGGATTAAAATTAATTTAAAAAAAAAAAAAAAAGTAAAAAAATGTTCAAACGTTTGTACGCAATAATAAAATGAAGAAACCTATAATATTATATGGGTACCTATATAAAAAATAAAAATAAATAAATCAAAATTCAGCCCGGAGCGTTATAAAAAATTTCATCAACGATCGAATAAGATTTTAAAAATGAAACATAATGATTTTTTAAAATCGCAAAACATAATAATACTCCTGGCCAAATTTTTTTCATTTATCATGTTTTTTGTATATTTTAATATACAGTGTAATAGAAATACATAGATTTTTTTTTTTTTTTATTTAATACTATTTTTATACGCCTATGTATGATGAGTTAATTAATTTTATTAAACACGCCATTTAAAATTCAATATACAAATGATTCAGAATGTCCACTTATCACATTGATGTGTATGAAATAATGTATCATTTTTATTTTAACGCAAATGTTAAAAAATTGTTGCAATGTGTATTTAGATTTGCTTATAAATTATAACACTCACTTAGAATTATTGTATTAACGATTCGCCTACTCTCTCCTTTGTGTGAATATTTTGTACACAATGTTATCATCAACATAATATTATAATATATTAATACAATAAAATATAATGTACGTTATTTGCTCAACTTTTTATTTCGTCCTGGACCTGAAACGTTGTGAATCATAATTATACTGATTCCAGTCCTGTGTATGTAATTTGCACGATAAAATAGAAATCAAACAATAATTACATTTGATATTGGCAATAATATTATTGCTAGTCGTTTTTTTTTTTTTTTTTTTTTTTTATGACTTTTCTTCTTTACATTCAACTTTAAAAGGTAAATTTTCATTCGTTGTTAGAGTAGATTTTATTTTCTCTGTTTTTATTTTCAACGTTGCACATGAACAATTTTTGTTTGTTTCCAGTGTTTTTTGCTATTATAATATGAAAATATTTATTTTACGATATATCACAGAATTATGGATTTCGGACATTTTATTTTTGAAATTCGTTTTTGATAGAAAAATCTTTTCTAAAATAATTCTATTACGCCTCACATTAGTTTTTGTTCGTCTTTGTTGTCTTATTTACGACTATTATTGATCTTTATATTAAAAAAAATATCCAAAATTTTTTTTTACATTTTCAAAATTTTCTTGCGCCAAAATCATTTTTATAGGATTTTCTATCTATGTTTAAATTTTCATAAAATTCTGATCAAAAAAATGATGGTTTTCGAGTCGTTTTTGTCAAATTTTGGGTAGTTTTTTCCAAAAAAAACTTTGAAGAATTGAGAAATTAAAAAAATGACCTCTCTAAAGTACAATCTAGGGGCGAATCGGGTTTCAAAAACTTATTGATCGCAACTTTTGGACAAGTATTTCTATACGAAAAGTTATACACAGAAAAAAAAATAAACATCATTGTAAAAACACTACCTTCTTCACTTCGTTCAGAATCTAAAAAAATTTAGAATATATTGATCACATTTTTGTCTAATGTAATAAATTAGAAATTCATTTTTCACGGACTATTTTGATGATTGTAAAATATATAATATATTAAATTGGTCCCGAGCTTTGACATCATAAAAAATAATAAAGCCGGACATACTTTGCACCACGGATATTGTTCGCTTTTCGGGTCAGATACCCATGGTGGGTGTATAGAATTTAAAAAAGAAACGACGAATTATTTCTCTTCAATAAGACAATTATTCTGAACGAAGGAAGTCGGCAGTATAAAGAACAATATAATAGTGGTCATTTTCAACACACCCACTAAGAGTATCTGACCCGAAGAACGAAGAATATCCGTGGTGCGAATAGTATGTCCGGCTTTCTTATCTATACTTTACTTTACTTTACTTTAATGTACTTATTTTTACCGTGTTTAATGGAATAGAAATACTTGTCAACAGGTTTCCATCAGTAAAAATTAATAGATCCGATATCATACTCAGATGGGTACTTTAGAGAGATTATTTTTCAAAATTTTCAATAATTTTTCTAAGTAAAGTAAAAGTAATGATAAGAGTAAAGAAAAGTAAAACATAGATCACAGTGTTGCACTCAGAAAATGAAAACAGATAACGCGAGGTGACAGGTCAAAAATCCACTGCGTGCGCGTAACTGTAAATCAGAGAATTTGTCCTCGTTAAACGTCGTTCGACCGACACTGTACGAGATGGTGAATGTTAATTGTTTATTCGGAAAAATCATTCGTATAGTAATACGTAATTGATAAATCTGTAAGCATAAAAAAGAAAAAAAAAAAACTTAAAGGAAGGGATGAAAATGAAATCCATCTCAGTGGTGTTGGTGGTAATATCGCTCGCGTGTTTATTCGCTCTTTTCCATTCGTGTAAGTAATGTTTTATCTGATATTATTCATTTTTTTTTTTTTTTTTCATTTATTTTGATAATATTTTGTACGCATTTTATTATTATTTTACTCGCTATTTCTTCGTATGTCCGTAGGCCATGGCATAGAATGCTACGCGTGTCATTCGACGAATTTCGAAAATCAAGCGTGTGAAACAGTAGACGGCAAAAGATTCATATACAATTACGGAGTAAATGCAGACATTTGCATAAAGATGGTAGTCTACAGCAAGAGTACCGAAGGAAACGGTATGTGTTGTACGACACGCGCTTAATTCGATTGTTGAAGAGCCGGGACATACTTCGCACCACGGATACTCTTCAGACCCACTCGTGGTGGGCGTGTAGGATTTTAAAATAAACGGTAAATCGTTTCTTCGCAATGAGAGACGATTCCGAACGGAGGAAGTTAAAATAATATATAAAGAACGACAATAGACGTAATTTTCAACATACCCATCAAGAATATTTGACCCCAAGAGCAAAGAATATCCATGGTGCGACGTGTGTCCGGGTTTCTCGTCTATATTTTACTTTTTACTATTTGGTGTCTAACAAAAATATAGAAGAGGAAAAAAAAATCAACGAGAATCAACGAGAAAAATGTCCAAATTTTTTTTTCACATTTTTTTTACACCAAAATGTTTCTAATATTATTGTCTATCTATGTTTAAATTTGCATTAAGTTTGGATCGAAATATGATTGTTATTTGTATCTTTTTTGTAAAATTTTAGGTAGTTTTTTCAAAAAAAAAAAAAAAAGAAAAAAGTAAAGGGTTGAGACATTCAAAATATGACCTCTCTAAAATACCAACTAGATGCAAATCCAGTTTCAAAAATTTGCTGATCGAGACTTTTGGACAAGTAAATCTATACGAAAAGGTGTACACAGAAAAAAAAATATCATTGTAAAAAAGAAAAAAAGTGTTAGAAAAATGTCCTAAATTTTCTTGCACCAAAATTTTTTCCATATTATTGTCTATCTACGTTTAAATATTCATTAATTTTGAATCAAAATATGATGGCTTCCGAGATTTTTAACAAATTTTGAATAGTCCCGAACACTGTGAGTTATTTATTACTTGACAATCGCTGATAATAATGAAATATTTTATTTCAGATACGACCGATAGAATATTAGATCGGTACGGATACATGCAATCAGGATTACCAACCGTGCGTCAGCAAATAGAAGAACAGAGGAATAGGGGAGACAAGGTCGACTTTTATTTTTGCAAGACGCACCTGTGCAATAACGGTTGAATCGATCGGACCAAAGCGGTTCAATGCATTTAGAATATTTTTGAATAAATCGCATTGTCGATAAGAACAAAATCAAAAAAAATAAATATATATCAAAATCAAAGGTTCATACGAAATTATTAAACGAAAGAATATGTATGGATGTCTATAAAAAAATAAAAATAAATAAATAAAAACTTAGCCTGGTGTATTTTGAAATTTCATTCACGATCGATTTCGGTTTTTAAAAATGAAGTGTGATGATTTTTTTTTTTTTTTTAATTCGCAATACAATAATTTTTATAATATTCCTGTTTGAGTTTTATTTTATTTAATATTTTAATATTAATATAATCACGCTATATTATAGAATTCAATACAAACAATTTTAGAATGCCCACGTGAAATAATACCACTTACCTTCATTGATTTGTATGCAATAATATTATATACATTTTATTTTAACGCAAATTTAATTCTTAATTATTGTTACAATGTGTTTATTTTATAGTTTCGATTATAAATTATAACAATCACTTACAATAAAATTGTATAAAATATTGTATAAATATATTATATCTTTATACTATTAACGATTTTCCTATTCATTTGTGTAAAAAATTGTATACACGTTTGCATCAACAATAACGTTATTTGCTTAAATTTTTATTTCGTCCTGGAACTCAGATGTTTTAAATCATGTACTGATTCCTGACTTCAATCCTATATATGTAATTCGCATAAAAAAAAAAAAATCTAAAGTAAACAATATTTCATTTGATATTGGTAATAATATTATTGCTAGTCATATTTTTTTATAACTTTCTCTGTTCTTTTTTTTTTTTTTTCAACGATTTACAAAAACAATTATATTTGTTTCCAGTTTTTTCTACTATTATAACATGAGAATATCTATTTGACAACCTAGGGGACAATGACGTCATATACCAGACTTATGGATTTCGGGCATTTTTCTTAAAATTCGTTTTTTGTTGGAAATTCTATTAGACACCACATTTGTTTTTATTTGTATTATCATCTGGTCGCGTACAAAATTGTGGCTTCAAGAAATCACTTGGACAACATGCAAATCCTTAAACAATTAGACATTTTTGAAAGTCAAGATTAGACTTTTTTAAATTGTAATGTATATATATATATATATATATATATATATATAGATCCACATCCTAGTTATAATGAATATAAGGCCATTCGAGAACTCTGAAAAAATTAATTTGAACAATTATACTAACTAAATGAAATCATACCGACTTCAATGATTGAAGATCAAACGGAAAATACTATTTTGAAATCGAACACCCGAAAAACAAGAGTTCTGGTTATGGTTTTTAGGGGTTTGTTCAGATCTAGAGATGTATTTAAGGGGGGCTAACCCCTTGGGCGGCGTAAATTAGGAGGGGCGAATTGAGGTAACTGCCCCCTCACTTAAAATTAAATTGGACAATGCCCTCCTTGATAT
Source organism: Stegophylla sp. TES_Ste_2020 (assembly GCA_025469315.1). NCBI lineage: Eukaryota > Metazoa > Arthropoda > Insecta > Hemiptera > Aphididae > Stegophylla > Stegophylla sp. TES_Ste_2020. Next base: position 21,847 of record JAIPRM010001727.1, read on the forward strand.
TTTGTAAAATTATTGAAAACACATTCTGAATTATTAATAAAATTATAGAATTTTAAAAGATTAGTACTAAAAAAAAAAAAAAAAAAAATAATAATAATTATTGACTATCTAGTTTTTAATTTTTTGTTGATTATGATTTATTTAACTATCTTACTATTGTAATCATCGGACGCCCCTCCCCCCTAAAAATAAAATTTGAAAATACGTAACTGAATCGAAGTTAATAAATAAATTATATCGGTTACCTACAAAAAAACAAGTTTGCACCCCCCCTCCCCCCATCACAATAATTAAATGATATTCGCATAAATAAAAATTTTATCATTAATTACGAATTATATAATCAGTTCTCGTTTTAGCCTAAATAACAATCCAAAATAGACCCCTCTAGCAGCACCGTCCGGCCTAGTCGGGCCCATGGCGCATCTATATCAACTCTGAATGCGTGAGCACAAACAATGCGGCGGGACGTCACGCGTTAATATAATTGAAAAACAACTTTAATTGAATAATCATAATTATTATCCACCGCATTTCGTACAGCAACGTGTTTACAAAACGAAAAAAAAAGATAACTCGAGGTGACGGGTCAACAAGCCAAGCGGCCAGCATTAGTGCGCGCGCACAGTCTCGCCAACGACAATGTTCGTCCTCGCATCGCGTTCGACCATCGCGTTCTCCGTGTACTTAACACGATATTACGATTGTATTTAATTTGAAAAATCATTCGTCGTGTCGTGATGGGTTTTTTTTTTTTTTCGATAAATCTGTGAACAAAAAAAACAATTAACAAAAAAAAATAAGGGATGAAAATTAAGTCCAACGACGTGGCGGTGGCGGTAACGTCACTCGCGTGTTTATTCGCTCTGTTCCATACGTGTAAGCATAATATTATGTTCTATTTTTTTTTTTTTTTTTATCAGATATTTATTAGATATTTATTTATTAGTATTTTTTTTTTTTTTTTTGCTTGATGTTTGTTCGTTACACCCTTAGGCCACGGCATAATATGTTACTCGTGTCACTCAAAAAACTATGCCAACGTGGCGTGCGAGAGAGTTGCCGGCAACCAATTCTTGTTCAATTACGGAAACCACGCGGACAATTGCATGAAGTTGGTGATCTTCATGAGAAGTAGCGACGGAACCGGTGCAGAGTCCGGCATAATCGGTTTGAACGGTATGTGTACGAAACGCGCGCGCGATTCACGCGATGGTGTTCAGATTTTCGTGTGAATTTCAAATTCTCGAATTGAAAATTTGAAAAATTTGAATTCTCCGAACAGCGAACGGAAAATAACTCGGTCCGCGACAATAACGATTCGCGTTAGATTGTAATATCACTAAAAATATGTTAATTATAATAATAATAATAATAATAATTATCAGCTTTACTACATTTATCGGCTTTTGATTTAATAATACTTGTAATAATTGACCATAATATTAATTTTATCTTTTTAAACATTCTCGGTGAAACGAAGAAGCCGGTGATTTTGGAATTATTTTTCATTATTTTTTTAGATTCTGAACGAAGTGAAGAAGCTTATGATTTTACAATGATGTTTATTTTTTTTTCTTTTTTTTTTTTAGATTCTGAACGAAGTGAAGAAGCTTATGATTTTACAATGATGTTTATTTTTTTTTATTTTTTTTTTTTTTTTTTTTTTTTTTTTTTTTTTTTTTATT
>JAIPRM010001728.1:0-35404 GCA_025469315.1 Stegophylla sp. TES_Ste_2020
AAAATGACCTCTCTAAAGTACCATCTGGGTATGATTCCGGTTCTTTAGAGATATTGATCGAAACTTTTGGTCCAGTATTTCTATACGAAAAAGTGTTTCCAGAAAGAGAAAAAAAAAAAATAAAAAAAATAAACATCATTGTAAAATCATAAGCTTCTTCACTTCGTTCAGAATCTAAAAGGAAAAAAAAATCAGTAAGACAAAAAAGTGTTAGAAAAATTCCCAAATTTTTTTTATCATATTTTCCAAATTTTCTTGCGCCAAAATATTTCTCATATTATTGTCTATTTATGTTTAAATTTTCATAAAGTCAACCCTAGTTATTATTATTAAAATTTAATTCCAATTATTAAACAAATTATATTTTTGTATAAATATTTATTGATTTAATATCTAAGTATTGTTGAATGTTGATCACTAAATTCAAATTTCAATGCACTAAATAAATAACGTGAAAAGTTGATTGTCGCATATTTTAAACTCCACAAAATCATTTTGTAAATAACGAGATTTTTATCATTTGAAAACGAAAAGGTACAGTTATAAGTGTACCAACACTCATCATCAAAGTCGGTTTAGCCGTTTCGAAGATTCACCCGTACAAACAGAATAATTAACTCTTCAATTTTTTTTTTATTTAAACCATCGTGTTACCATGGTTACCAAAGTATTTTACCGGCCCGTCAATTTCGATTTAACCGTTTCAAAAATTAGCCCGTGCAAACAAATGAACTTAAATTTTTTTGATGAACGTTGCTTTTAAACTATTATTGTTACCATGGTTACCAAATTCAACAAATGATATAATCGTGAAAACCAAATTTATTCTGTTTCAATCCTTTGAAATAATGAGAATTTTGGAAAATCCTCTCTAAGTGCACTCCTATACATGCTGATACGAATATACCTAGGAAAAAAATCATACTAAATTTAATATTTTTTCTTTTTTAACCCCTTTCCAAAAAATTAGACCAAGATATAACGTTTTAAATTTTTTACCCCTATAATCCCCATAGGGGTTGAATTATGAATAATTAGGTAATTAATATTTCATTATTTATATAACAGGGTATTTATGTTAAGTTTCCAAAAAATCCAACCATGAAATAACTATCCCACTTTTACCCTTTTAACCCTCTTAGAGGTTGAAATTTGTAAAATCCTTTGTTATTGGGTTGCTACATTATAAAACAAAATTACTGACTAAATTTCATAATCATAGCTCTAATGGTTCCAGCTAGGTAATTTTACTCCATTAAACCATTTTAGGGGCTGAATGTTCAAAATGATTTTTTAGTGAACCTCTATATCAGTACTTCTCAACCTGGAGGCGCGTCTCCCTTGGGAGGCGTGTACACGTTACTGAGGAGGTGCAAGTAATGTTCGCAAGGTAAAAATGATAATTAATGTATAGAAATATATTATAAAGACAGTTATAATATATAACTGGTTAGGTAATCATAACGGATAAAGATTACAATTAGTGCTTAGCCTCCAAATATAATTTATTATTATTATTATTTTATACTTATGTATTACTATAGTTTTATTATTCACATTCATTGATTATTTCATTATATTTGTTTACAATTTTTAATATTTTATAATTATTATCATTAAACAAAAGTTGTCGTTCCGAACATGTTTAATTTAGCTGTAAAGTATACAACAAAGGTGATAAATTTTTTTTATCCACAAGGGGGGGAGCAAGTTGTTCAAAAATCTATAAAAGGGGGTGTAGAATAGAAAGGGTTAGGAACCACTGTTCTATATGGTAGTAGGTGGTACAAAGACAACCTGACAATTTAAAAAAAATCGGCACGTTAGTTTTGGCTGTGCGTTGATTCATTCATACAAAAATACTTAAATAGCAATTAAAAATTGGGTGAAAGTGAGGGTAAGAGAGTAAAAAATAATTTTCGACCTATTTTCATACTTACCAAATAAACAAAAAAAATTTCGTTAAAATAAGATATATTATAAATAAAATAATATGAGTACTTTAAATTTTAATGGTAACATAATATATTTCTTTTCTACCTATTTAATATATTTTAGTTCAAAGTATCAAGATTACAAGTATCGGTTCAATATTATCTATAAATCGCTGTTTATTCACTCTGGCCCTCGCCGCAATACCCTGTCATAACATACAATGTAATGACTGAAACCGTCGGGCGGCAGTTTCACCCAAACGATGTCCGTCGTATTGATATGGAATCAGAAAAAACCATCAAAAGAAACTATTATTTATAGATTATGTGGCTTGTCTACCACTAATGATAATAAAAACAGTAAATACTCATAATTTATATTATGTAATATATTAGAAAAAAATATTTTTATGAATTCTTATGATTTATTAGTAGCAAGTAGGTATTTTTATGGGGAGACTCAGTTTCAAAGTCTCCCCTGACGGGCCGCCACTGCTATTTCCCCCAATAACTAAATAAAACAAAAATAATATTGTTAGATATTTAGTTACTTTTGATGTGTTGATGAAATTACGAATGACATGACAAACTACGAAGTGTGTACTCAATCAGTAAGATTTCAGATTAGATATTATGTAAGTACATCATATTGTAAATAGGACTGAATTTTAAACGTATAATTTATAATTTGAAAAAACATATCAAATTGTCCAAGTGGTGTTGAAAAAAATGTTCATTTCAAAAAAAGTAAAGTGAAGTAAAGTATAGATAAGAAAGACGGACATAATTTGCACTGAGGATATTCTTCGCTCCTCAGATCAAGGTAGACTCTTGGTAGGTCTGTAAAATTTTAAAGAAACGATAAATTATTTCTTCAACAAAAAATGAAGTAAATAATATAAAGTAGCTTTTAACAAGTGGCTATTGGTATTTATTCGAGCCCCTGTGCATGCGCCTTGAAATTCAAACGGACCAATAAGAGCGTCGAAGTTGTACGGCGCTAGGGCACTATATAGATGCTTTGTTGTTACGCGTTTCGAAGCCGGATCAACACCTCCCCCGCACCACTCCTGCCATAGACCGTCCCAACCATCACGGCAGGTGTCCGACGGGTGCCGCCGCTAAATTCACAGTTGCTGGTGCCGCCCAAACTACCCCTTTCAAACCGGTCGAGCCACTTCTCTCCCACTCTGCCACCGCTGCGTGCTGAAGTCCGTCGACGCTGGAGGATACCACCGGGGGATGCGGCCGTGGTAGCAGCGGCGGCGGCAGTCTATGGACGGGTGATGGGGGAGCAGTGGCGCAACTAGGAATTTTTCAAGGGGGATGTCCACTTATAAACTTTTACTATAATTATTTAAATATAAAATTATATCAACGTTAATGGACATTTTACAAGAATTCATTGAATAGAAATTTCGTGTAGCAAAATTTAACTGCTTTTTATCTGAGCTAACATTTTTATAACGTTATTCGTAGTATATAAATAAAATTTTGCATCGACAATATTTTAAAGCGTGTTTTAAGTTTCTTTAAAAATTTAAAAAGATTTTTTAGCATAAATATGTTACAGGTAACTTTAAAATAAATGTTCACCTACCTACATTATCAGGGGTGCCGGAACAATGGGGGCAGGGGGCATTGCCCCCACAAAATAAATATTGTGAGGGCAGAGCCCCCACGACTTCACGGCCTATTTATATTTACATTTAACTCACAATACCGTTCAGCAAGTATTATATCTGTTAGTAATTTAAAATACAGAATATCAAATTAATTGACAGAAAAATAGATTTTATTTTGATACTCATTATTCTCAATTACAGTGTAACGTAGATTGACATATTTGCGATAACCTATTATTTATTTTGTAGGTCATGTACACAGGTATAGAAATTAAAAATAAATGGTATTTGTTCAATAAAAATTTGTAAGAAAAAAATGTAATTATATACTCATGTACACATTTCCTTGGCATAGGCGCTATAAAATTGGGGTGGGGGGAGAGATTTAGCAACAAAATATAAACAATTTGCAAAACATTTTGCACCTATGCCTTCTAGAAAAAAGCTTGAAATATTTTGCCCCCACGGCAAAAAAATCGTTCTGGCGCCCCTGTACATTATAGATAGTTGGTAGATTGATAACGATAATTTCATTAAACTAAACACATAGATATATATATAATGTACATTATATATATCTATGACTAAACAACAATACTTATTATTTTGAATAGATATATTGTTTCTTGTTTTCTACTACATCATAATAAATTATTACCAATTATAATTTGTAATGGATGTTCTAACTCCTATTGATAACATAATATTAAATATTTCATAAAATAGTGAGCAATGTTTAAAAATTATTTTTATTTTAACCATGATATATTTCTGAATTATTTGAGGTTATGATTATAGTTTTACAGGATTTTTTTTCAATGCTCATTGAATAAAATGTCCATAAATATGGTTTAAGGGGGGTGTCCAGACACCCAAAACACCCCTCTTGGTTGCGCCACTGTGGGGGAGTGTTGCTGGGTGTACATGATCGAGTACGTACGGTGGTAGTGGTTTGGTACAAGGACGGCGGCCACACTCCGACGGTTCCGTCAGAAGATGAGTGGCCTTCCTCTGATACCCTCTGGAGAGTGTAGCAGCAGCACCCGTAGGACACCCACCCGGGGGGTATAGATGAAACCCTTTATACACTCTACTAATAAGTTATATATATTTCATTATTTATATTATGTAGTATACTAGATGTCTCAGTATGATTTGACAAATTTAAACTTCTAGATTTTGAACGGAGTGAAGAAGTTTATGTTTTTACAATGATGTTTATTTTTTTTTTTTCTTTCTGAAAACACTTTTTCGTATAAAAATACTTGTCCAAAAGTTTCGATCAATATCTCTATAGAATCAGAATCATACCCAGATGATATTTTAAAGAAATCATTTTTCCAACTTTTCAATACTTTTTCCAAAAACGGGGAAAATCTGTCGAAAAATTGACAAATTCCGGTAATAGCATATTTTGCTATTACTGGAATTTCCGTAAAATTGAAAATTACTTTTTGACATAACTTCTAAAATAATGCAGCTAGGAACTTGAAACGTTCATCAATTACTAAAAAGAGTCACGAGAACATTTTAAAAAAATTTGATCAATTAGTTAAGTACAGCATTTTGAAAATTTCAGAAATTTCTCATTTTTATTAGTTTTTACGTAATAAAATATTTGATTTTTGATATTAAGACTTGAAAATTTAATTTGATCTCACTGACATATAAGTCTAATTGATCTGAAAAAATCTCAAAAATTTTATTTTACTATTCGAATGCTTTTAAAAATAAATAAAAATACATTATTGTACTATGGGTAAGAAAATTGTTTTGTCCTAGATAATTATAATTTGTGCTAACCTAACCTAACCTTTAGAAAATCCAACGAGCCATCACTGGCAATTCGGGTGGGATACTTTTGGCGGGTGTGTTGAATTTAAAAAAAAACTATAAATCATTTCTTCAATAAAATGATTATGAGTGAAGCTTCAACTAATACATTCCCCAACCATCTTAACCAATTGTTTCGTACTTTGTCTATTATAAGAGCCACTTCTATACTACCTCTTAGTAACTTACTAACTTAGTATTCATTTCTTATTCTGTCTTCTCTAGCTACTCCTTTTATCCACCTTAAAGTTCTTATTTTTGCTATATTTTGAATTTTGGTGTATTTTTAGGCAGTTTATAAAATAATTTCTGTGGGTACCTATCAGAATAAATGATGAGATATTAAAATGTATACTATTGGTAAAAAAATTAACCTGATGGCTATTACGAATTTGTTATTTATGACGATTACAGTTAGTTTACAACAATAGATCTATGCCTATTATTAGAGGATAAAATATTTATGATAATTTTAAGTAAGTGAATTAGAGCACATTTATAATCGTGGAGTCGGGGCAAATAAACATTGAGGCAAGGGATGCTGTAGAACCCCATACAATTCTTGAAATCATGCGATTAATTCTCGCATGCGATAAAAGTCACCGATTTTATCGAATGCGTCTGGTAATTGGTATTCTTGAACCAAAATTAGATTGCTTGTCGAATGCGATAATTTCATCGAAGTCACTACACAAATTAAAGTTGTAATAACATTCCAATTATTAAACGACTATTGATATTCCAATATGCCGTAGGCATTATCATAAATTATTATGCGACGTACGTAAGTCACCAACTTTTAACCAGTCGATTAATAGTCGAGTGTTTTTCGTTCGACTACAGTTATTACTTTTTTCAAGAATACCAAATATTTATTTTCATGCGATAAAATTTTTATCACATGCGAATGAATTGGCCCCCAGTCCGCACGATCTGCCTCTCGGGAACTACACGCTATGTGATAACAATAACTATTGTTTTCTTTTTGTTCTGATGTCTTGTCGTGGGTGAGAAGTGAGTGGTGGTTAGCAAACGTGATAACGATAATATCGACGCAGTTCAATAACAAAACATTGCTCGCGATCACGATTTTAGATGTTAATATAATATAATAGAATATTAGTTCGATCTCATCACAGTAAACACACTTAGATCTCTTTTCTCGATCTCATTGTTTCCCGTCTGCCGAAATCACTAGTCGAATCCATTACATCATTAAGCGATCTTGCTCGTCCCCGAATCTCGTCGCACTGTGGTACGCTCGTTTTGCGAGAAGCGTATTTTGCTCCGAGAGCTCATCACACTGAAAAGACTCGTCGGACTTACAGTAAACACTTTGTCAGTATACCGTCGTCACCTTAGCGTCCGCCATGAACAAAATGCGTACCATTTTCTTGCTGGACGTCGTTGCGCTGTTCGCGCTGCAGCTGTTGCAGTTCTTCGGCCTGGACTATTACGTTTTGATCGTGTTCCAGAACACCTGGTACTCGCGGTATCCTAATGCTCTGTTCCTGGTGCTCAACATCGTGCTGACGTTGCTGTTCTACCACACGTTCGTCAACTGTTACAGAGAGTACAAGCACGAACGCAGCAGACGGCGACGGATGACGACGACGGACAATGGAGCCAGCGTCCAGACCGTGGCCAAGTATCCGGTGTACCTTAACTGCATTACATGGGCCGCGTACGTGACAGTGTTATTTGGAAAGATCGTGTTGATCTTCTCCAACAAAGTGCTGACTGTGGTCGATCGCGACGACTTTATGGGACCCCAAATGCTCAAGGTGAGTTGTTGTGTACGCGCAGTGGCATGTCTTCCTATACGTTTTCGGGGGTAACGACAGTTTTCAGAATTACCTCTCACTAAAGTCTGAACTAGGTACCTACCTAAGTGAGCTTACATCGAAATTTAATTTTAGTGCTGTCAAGGAAATCGCTCGTTATTTGTACTAGATACATGTCTGTTGTATCCAAAACAGATAATCACATTTTTGTTTGAATTTTAGTGGTTGATCTATGAGTAAAAGTAATCATATTTAAGATAGTAATTTGCTTAATTCATATAGAAGAACCACTACATTGCTTTAATTGCTGTAAAAACAGTAATATATTAATATCTAAGGTGTATTGTGTACTGTACAGATGTATAGTAAAACCTCGGATTATTTAAACTAATAGGGACTGCACGTAGTTTGTATTCTGGAAACTCTAGAAAACAAAACAAGACTGACAAATGATAAGTAGAGCATGAAAAGTTTCAATTAATAGTTTGTGTCTCGATTATTTACAAATAATTCGTACATAATATAGGTACCACATAATAGGTATCAGAAATAATATATTTGGAATATACTGATAATAAGTTATTGGGACAATGATGAAAGCAGTATTCTCTGAACGTACTTGTATGAACTAGGAGCTCTTCAATGTATTTTGGTGGACTTTCTGATATTATGTTCATTGCAATCCAATAATAGAGGGTTCGTTTAATGGAAGTTTAGATAATCGAGATACTACTGTACTTAAAATCTTAAAATATGTACATATGTGTGTGTTAAATTGTAATACTCTGCAACACCATTTTTTTTAAATTCACAAATTCATTGATAAAAAACATTTGATATTGAGGTGCTCCTAAATATATAGTGCCTGGAGGCAAGAACCCCTCTAGATTCAGCACAGTGTGTACATTATGTACCTACCTATAATTGTTATAATTATTTTTATCCAAATATGAAAAAAAAAGAATTGTGAACATCGGCTATGACTTCAATTGTCTTCAAACCGGGGGTTAGTTTTTGTACAACCTTTTTCATGATTTTTATAATAATCTTCTTAGGGGCATCTTTAATTTTCTAATGGTATGATTGGAAATATCCAAGCTCTCAACAAGGTTTCTCTCAATAAGTTTTGTTATAGAACCATCCCCTGAAACATCAAACTGCAGTATCAATTATTACAATATTTGCAGTCTTTTTAAAGCCATTTATTATATGCAGCATTAAAGTGAAGTTTCTAAAATGTTTAATTATATAATCACAAATTTAGTTAGTTTAGGGTCCATTCGAATTTTTCAAATTTTTATTTTGATTCTAATGTAGTTTTTGATGCTGATAACAATGGTGCAAAAATAATTTTGTGGAATCAATAGTTTGTGAGTTATGGCATTTTGAAGTTTACATTTTAGCTGGTACTATGTTAAATAAATACTACCTATTTTAGGTGTATAGAACCAATTAATTTTAGATTTTTTTTCTGATTTCGATGTAGTTTTTAATGCAGAAAATGATAGTGAAATCTAATTTTGATTATTACATTAAAAGTTTAAAAGTTATAACAATTCAAAATTTGTGATTTTGCTGATAACAAGCGAGCACACACTACACAATATGCATGCATTATACTGCATAATGAAATATTATAGGCATACCATTTTTTTGGTTACTCAAGAGATTATCGATAAACCGATTATCAAACCGAAATGTTCTCATGTCGCACAACAAATCGATTATCAAGCCGAAATATCCCCACGTTGCATAGAAGGCTGAGAGTTGTTATCATTTTAATCGAGTTCGAGGAGCATAACACAAGCTTGCAAAGCAAGCTAGGGGAGCTGCAAAGCAATGGAGCCCATTTTTTTTGGGGTAAATAGGTAAAAAATGAGTTAATTGTTAAAAAATTTAATTTGCCAAAATGTGAACTTCAAAGTGCCATAAGTCACAAACTACTGGTATCCATAAAATTATTTTTGCACCATCATTCTCAGTGGCGTCAAAAACTACTTTGCAATTAAAAAAAAAAATTAAGAATATGCCTAGGCCTTGAACTGGATTTGTTCCAAATATGTAATATCAGCTATAGCTTAAAATAGTCAGATATTCCGTAACATTTTTCTGAAGTCAAATCTATGACAAGTACTTATGTAAATACATAAAATTCGTAGCATTTTAATTAGGTATTATTATTTAGTATCAAAATCTTCATATTGACTAATTTAATAAAGCCTATTATGTTATCATTGGAGATATGATATGGTACATTTTATTACCTGTCGTTAGGGGCATGCCTAGAAGAGAGTTTGGGTGTTCAACCATTTTTTTTTTTTATGAAGAGTATTTTTCATATTTTTATACAATTTAAGTTTAATATTGCAAATTTTCACCAAAGTAATTTATATAATTCATTGATTCCGTTGATCAATATAGTACTATAAAAAAATATATACATAGATAAGATTGTCCATGATAATTATTTATTTATTTTTATGGAAACACTTCTTCATATAGAAAATAGAAATGCTTGTCCAAAATTTTCATACAGAAACTTATCAAATATCCCAATCGTACTTTGAAGAGGTCATTTTTCAAATTTCTTAAGAATTTTTCAAAAATAAGGTAAAACTGTCTAAAAATTGTGTAGGTATAAACAAAAAAATATGTTGTAAACAAAATTTTCATGAAATTAATTTTAATAATTTAACCATAACTTTAAAATTAATAGGACCAGAAACATGAATTTTCATTATCATCAATAATATAAAAAAAAAAAAAAAGAACAGTAAAATTTTATTAAAAAATTTTACTTTTTTTAGAAATAAATATAGAATTTTGGAATATCCATATGTTCTGTAATTTTTAAACACCTAATATAATTTAAAGTTCTCAATATTATTACCTGTAAATTTAATATAACGCACTTATTACCTATATGTCTAATGAATCAATCCCATGAAACAATTTTCACTTTATAACCGTTTAAAGTTAGAATTTATATGATATTGGACATTTTTACGTAAAATAATAATTATTTTTCAATCAAAATTTTGAAACTTTTAAAATTTAAATAACGCTTATTTTCATTAAGATTCCTCACATGTTTTTCTACATCTGGTATAATTTGCATGGAAATACTTACCTGAATAATTTTTTACAAGCGTTTTAATTTAAAATTATGACTCAAATGACTGTTAATCCAAACAATGGCAGATTTATTTTCCTTATTATTACATACCTAACATATTTAATTTATTTTTTTATGGTGGGAAATAGCATACTTAATAATATTTTATATATAAACTTTTTACAAATCTTATTACTGAATATGTAAGTATATTGTATGCTTATTATATAGGTAAACCAGTGGTGACCAACTACGGCCCGCGGTTATGTATTAACTGGCCCTCCAAAGTGTAGAATGAAATTGAAAAAAAATTTACGATTATTGAGAATTGTGATGCGTGTAAAATAAAATATAAATGAGTGTTTCTTCTGCTCTTATTTCTTATCATTGACAAATTACATTGTTAATCAGCCGTGAACATGTGTTACAACGTTATCGTTAGTACTTGTTTAATTATAGAAATAACATTATCATATTTATCGTTTTATACTAAAGAACTGAATCTATCACCAATATTAATTTAATTATTGCTTATTATTATGTTATATTTGTACCTATGTGTCATAATAAATAATTTATAATTTTTTAAAAAAACGAAAAATTGATTCCGAACATATTTATTACCTTAAAGAAACAATTCTAAGTTCTTGGCCCGACATGATTTTTTTTTTTCATGGCCCTTGCTAAAAAACGGTTGGCCATCACTGGTATAAACATTGGTGGAATTAAAATAAAAATTTTGAAGGAACTAAAATATTTATTTGATTTAGCTCCTTGTAATGGTGTTAACAATATACAATTTATAAAAAATCTGAAGGGCTTAGCCCTCCTCCCAAAGCCCCTCCTAGTTTTTTCTATGTGTATATGACATAATTTTTACCAAGTTAAATAAATACATTTGATTTAAGTGCTAGTAAAAATATTGACTTGCTCACAAAAAAAAAAAAATAATAATAATAAATAAATAAATAATAGGCCACCACCATGTAAAAATATTTAGGATGGTGATTAGTGATTATCACTTATTTCTGCCTCATAGTCACTCTTTTATGTATGTACCCAAACATTGCTTTTAGATGTTATTATAGTTGTTAATATATGATTTTTGTTTTACAGTTGCTCATTGGAGCCTCCGGTATTATATTTTATCTGCTGGTGAGTGCTGAATGCGTTGGGCGGCATGTGGACCGTGAAAAATGGCCGACTAATGCATGGATCATTGAGATTTTTGATTCTGTTGAAATACTGTCAATTATGATATCTTCAGAAGATCAAATTGGAAACTTACAGTACTTGATTTACGCCACAGCCTTTTTAAATTTTATGCTTCCACTTTGGGTACTATATAGTGTATCTCAACCAGACGTCGATTCCAAGCCAATGGGTCTTCCTCAGCCAATATGCTATAATTTTCTGCATCTAATGTTGGTACAAATGCCATTTTTGGGAATACGACTCTACATGTGGATTGTATTCAATCATAATGCTTCGGTGTTCATTATGAAAAATGTTTTACATATTATTTTCTTTTTGCATTCATTTTATCCTTGCATTATGGAGATAACTAAGAAAAAACAATATAGCCCTGAAAATTGTCATGATGAAGTTGAACCAGAAATTCTTTTAACTAATCGTAAGCATGAAGAACCCAGTGAGTTGCTCTAATTGGTAATAAATATAATATGATAATGCAGCTGGACCATCAAAACAAATGAAATATATAATATTATATATTATGTTTGTTGTTGATGATAATTTTCATTGACTTATTATTACAAAATGTGTTTAAAGTATTTATTGTAGTAATAAGTGAATGGATCATTTCATTTTTCAAAACTAATATATTATCTATTGCATTTATTTTGATAAATCTTTTTCTGAAAATATGAGTTCTATTTTACATTACTTATAACAATTTAAATAATATATAATTCCTAGACATATAGATGTAATTTACAAAGTCAACCGAAATTCTGCTTTTAATTTTTATTACTTTACCTTTCAGAGTTAACTAATTTGTATATTTGTATTTTTATCTTTATTTGTTTTTCATACTGATTCTCAAAAATGTCTCAAAATTTAATTATTAAGACTGATTTGAGTGATATGAATTTAATACTTAAGAATTTAAGATAAGCAATGTATGATTTATTTCCATTATATAAGGTTTTATTCATATTATATCTTGAAAAGTTCATCTTAATAATAAAAATTATAATAATTAAGACTGACATAAATTGTGTATTATGACAACAATAATATTACTTGAATATAAATAATATTGCTTGAAAAGTCACATTTTATATGGTATTTTTTTTTAAATTTGAGTTGAAGTGTTATCAACATTGCAACACCTTAACACATACTATAAATTAATTTGTTTTAACATAGTTATAATACTTGATTATTTTAAGTATCAACACATAAATTGTATCATGATGATAAAATTCTTAATCAAATTAAATATTATTTAATGAATGTATATATTAATAATTAAATTATTAGTATAAGTAAACTAATAATTAGAGTACGGATTTTAAAGCAATAAAAAACACTTAAAATAAAGCAGTAAAACTCAATGAATCTTCCAAAAAAGCATTAAAAATGAGTGTTTTGCTATTAATTACGAAAAACATATTATAATTATTTATTAGTTTATTAAATTATAAAAAGTAATCATGCTGTTCTTTTTTTTCCACAGTTTGTCTGTAAATTAGACTTATTCTTTTTAAGATACCTAATTTATCAAAATTTGTTAAAAAATAGTTACAAAATAATTAACCTATATCATCAGAGTTACATTTGGGCAATTAAATTTATTTTTAAGTAAAAAATAAAAATCTTAAACTGAATTAATCTTTTTAATACATTTATTTAGAACATATTTTGAAAAAATGTAACTTATAAGCAAAAAAAATTGCCCAAAATACCCCCAAATGCTTTAAAATACGGAAAAAGCAAAAAAAACGTACTGAAAATACCTCTAAAAGCATTTAAATACAATAAAATGAAAGTAAAAGCAAAATAAAATGTTGCGAATTTCATTCTAAGTGGTATAAATCGAATTTATAGCTGACGTAGCTTTGTTTTAGAGCTTTAGAAAAAAAAAGCAAATGCTTTCAAAATCCGCACTCTACTAATAATAAACTATTGCATGTAGGTTTATAGTATATTTTTAAATTACAATATTATTTTATATATGTATTCAGTAATAATTACATTAAATTATATTTCAGTTTATATATATATTTTTTTTTATATTTCATGATCTTTTCAGTGTTTATAAATAGGTACATAGATAAAAAGATTGTGCTTTTTGCATAGATATTTAGATAAACTCGATAATAGCTAAAATTAAAATTACACTTTCAGTCAATATATTCAAAAGTTACATTTAATTCATTAATAAGACTTGTCTTTTTATGCAAGGATATTAGGTAATTGTCACTTGTTCTTTTATTTTATGCATATATATTTAAAATTGCATCACATTCATTTAATACATATTATATACAGATTTTTAAATTCTCTAAAAAATATACAGGATAATTTATTAAGCATATAATTTAATTTGAATGTACAATTTAAAACATTAATAAAAAGCAGTAGCTAGATCAACGGACACTGTGGATATAATGTGTCTACGGACATGCAGTGTGCGCATGCACAAAACTATGTTTTATTATCATAATTTAATAAATATTAACAACGACTATTGGCGGTTCGTTTTATAATGTACAGGAGTACAAAAATCACCCAAAACTGTGTATAAAATAAAATTTGATTTGTATAATTATTATACACACAGTTGGCAATTTAAAAATTGTTTATTAAAAAAAAGAAAAAGTTTTTGCTAGTTTTTCGTCGACAAGCTTGTTTATTAATGATTAGATTACCTGCAGAGCACAAATTTGTTTTGCACCAGGCAACCATACTAATATAATTATAAGCACTGACATGTTGCCCGATAATACACAATATTTTAGAGTAAAATCATTTTGTGCACTAAATCTTTTTATTGTACCACGGCGTCGTTAATTTGTATATTTATGAATATCAAAATGTCTGTATATATAAATTTATACAAAATTCTGAGTAACCTACCATAGAATAGTCTAATATGGAAGTAATAACATTTTTTTTTAGTATCTATGTTTTACATTTGAATGTTTTTAAAAATAAATAAAAGTACATTAATTTTACTATGTGTAAAAAAAATTGTTTTAAACCTATATAATAGCATTTTTGTGCACCACCTCTTGCAATGCAACTGACAATGATCAAGATATTATACTTATTTATAGTCCATTTAGTATGTTATATACTATTTTAGTTATAAGTTATAACTTATTATATAAAATTATTATAATATTAGTATTCTTATTTATATTATAATATTTTTTATATTTTTAATATTTTTATATTTCATTATGTTCATCATTTTCATTATGTTATTATTTAAATTTTAATATAATAATTATGATGACTATGCATGTGTGTGATGTTTTCAAAAGTTATGCCGATTTTGAAGTGGTTCTATGTCAGACTGACTTAGTATAAAGAGTCAACCTTTTATTGACTTTTGTATTAAAGACTTTAAAATGGCTAAATCACAAATAAATCGGTGTCCAAAATTTGTGAATTCTTCAGAGCATTTGAAGTATTATTATGTAAAATTGATTTATGCACAGGGGTTCTTACAGGAAAAAAGTTTTATCAAGATCTGTGTAGTACTTGGTAAGTTAATTTTTTTCTCATTTACTAAAATGCACTCTTTATAATATTATAAATTAATTTTATAGAAGAATGAAACAAGTTTGTGAAGCTTTTATTTATTTATTGCCAATGCAAATGAGGATACATTAGAAATAATGATAACAATGTCCGGGTATATACAGTGTATGCGGACATGGTAATAAAATATAGTTTTGCACTTAGATAA
Source organism: Stegophylla sp. TES_Ste_2020 (assembly GCA_025469315.1). NCBI lineage: Eukaryota > Metazoa > Arthropoda > Insecta > Hemiptera > Aphididae > Stegophylla > Stegophylla sp. TES_Ste_2020. The sequence goes on from JAIPRM010001728.1 coordinate 15,234, forward strand.
TTTATTTATACATATTTATATATATATATATATATTTTTTTTTTTTTTTGATCTAAGGATTTTTACATGTGCGCACTGCGTGTCCGTGGATGCATTATATCCATGAAGTCCGTGGATCTAGCCACAGCCTTAAACTATAAGTGTTTTTTTTTTATACGCTTTGTTTAAAATCAAATGATTTTCTTACCATTTTTATCAGTATGATTTTTTAGTTTTTTCACATATCAACCACTATTTTTGACGTAATATTATAAAAACTTTTTATTTGAAAAAAAAAATGATATTGATAGGTATTGAATTGATCTTTTTTTCAATAGTCTATGTGATATATTAAAAGTTTATAATACCAATGGTTGAGAATCAAAGGAGGAGGAAGGGGTATCTCTCGAATATTTACTATTTTTCTTCCCCTCATTTTAACTTAATTATTCCTTTTAATCTTTATGCCTATATCTCTTACACTACTGGTCCAATGCAAAAAATTTACATAAGTATATTCTCTTTTAGGATATTAAGTGAACCCTTTAATTTTTCTTTTTTCCCCAAGTCTAATGGTTTAGACTTGTTTATTGTAAATTCAAAGCGCAGAAAAAACAAAAATAAATTTTGACTAGACAGACAATTTTTTGTTTGACAATAACAACATAAATAACCAAGAAGAGGCAATATGTAAATTGTCCTAACAAATCATATTTTGGTTGGTGATCAGCCCCCCCAAATCTATATCTATTAATAGCTGTTAAAATATGTTTTTAAATTGTTCAAAAGTTTTAGTCTCGTATATTTTTTCATCAGTCTAATTGTACAACATTTTTGTTTTTACCCTCCAAACTTTTTAAGTATATAGTTTTGTCCCTGATAGCTTCCCATGCCCAGTCTCCTCAAACCTATTAAATAAATCATATAACTATGTCATATTCATAAAATTTATATATTACTAGCTTGACACTGAAAGAATTCATTTTAACAAGACGTGAATGGTTTTCTAATTATGAAAATACAGGGGAAAAATGTCTGCAACCAATGATTTCAGTTTACACCACAAGCTTAACGATATGTGCCTACAATTAAATACACTACAGTATTACACTATGACCAAAGTGAAGAAAAAAATTTAATGCTATCTCAAAAATTAAAAAAAAAAGTTATTGAACAGTTTTGCCTAATTATGAATAAAGAATTTCTGTATATGAAGGAAAACTACTCAACATTTGACAAAAAAAAGAAAGAAAAACTGTGCAACTATCTTTTTTTAATCCAAACTTTATGAAAATTTAAAAATAGATATTTATATACAATATGAGAAATATTTTGGCATAAGAAAATTTTAAAAATGTGAAAAAAAATTTTGGAAATTTTTTTCTCATCAAAATTCTTTTATATTTAGTAAAATTGTCTTATTTTCCTTTCCTTTTTCTATTGAATAAAAAAAAGTAACGTAAAATAAAGTAAAGTATAGATGAGAAAGCCGGACATTTTTGTACCACGGGTATTCTTCACTCTTTGGGTCAGATACTTTCTTAGTGGGTGTCTTGAAAATGACAACTATTATTGTTCTTTATATTATTAATTTCCTTCTTTCAGAATCGTCTTATTAATGAAATTATTCATTGTTTCTTTAAACCCAAATAGCAAAGAATACCCGTGGTGTAAGTATGCCCGACTTTCTCGTCTATACTTTACTTAATTTTGCTTTTTTTTCATTAAATTGTATCATTTATTTGTTGAGATATTACATTATTATTTTTGAATTATACAGAGTGGCTCAAAAGTCAGTATCCATATTATAAAAAACAATATAGTATTATATAAATATTAGTATTTTTTGAGTTATGACAGATTTCAAGATTTTAAAGTAAACTTAATATGGAGTCCTATACATTTCCTAGTCCATGGCTCCACAAACTTTAATCTGACCTGAATACCTGATTAATATTTGTTATATCCTTTTCATCCGAATTGATTCATAATAAAAACCTGGAAACATGCAATTATAAGCAAAATACAATTTTGTGTTTGGATTTGCGTAGGTCCAATTCAAATTTGTATCTTATCTGACAATTTTTTGGTTGATTCAGTAAAAACATGAAAATGCATGAACAGTGATAATTAGAACTAACATTTTTATGCATTTGGCTCATTAGCATATTTTTATTGATTGGTCCAAAAATAGCTAGTTTGCACCAAAATTTGTTTAATGACCTAATGATTGTCCTCAAAATATTTTTATTTGGCATATTTTTGGATATTTTAGAGTTTTACATTTGAAGGACATATTTTATGATTTTGTGCATTTTTAGAGCATAATTATAGGTCAGTGTTTCTTTCAGGCATTTTTTTCCGGGGGCGGAGGGGGGATTTAAAATTTTCAAGGGTGCAAAATGCATAAATTACTGTTATAGACAAATTTGACCTCATAAAATTTTTAAAAATTCATTTCCTTAATATTTAATTGGTAAATAAAACCAAAACAGCTTATAAGCATATTTTGTTTAAATTCATCCTATTTGGCCGACTACTTACCTTAAAATTGGTCAAATGTCTTAGAGAATTGTATGAGGTGTGAGCGTAACTATTTTTAGTAGTTTTAAGTCTCTATCTATTATTTTGGAAGTTATTATACAATAACTAAAATTGATTTCATGATAAAAACCTTATAAAATTCTCAATTATTCTTCCATTTAAAATTTTATTACACCAGAATATTCGTCTTGTAACTTTCTATCTATGTACCAAGTTTCGTAAAGATCAGCTGAACCAATTATTTTTTATATGCGTTTAAGTGTAATTTTTAGTAAAACTTATGAATTCTGTCAAAATTCCAAGTTTAAACAGTTATAAAAAAAATACTTGATTAACGATTTTCTCGATTTTTTGAGTACTGTTAGAAATACATATGAATATATTTGTATTAAATTTTTAGCTCTTAATATCCATACAATACAATTTTATGAATTAAAAATTAACAAAAAACGAGAAATTTTCAAAATATCGTACTTACCCCAAAATTGGTCAAATGTTTTTGAAAATTTTATGAAGGGTGCGCATAATTATTTTTAGTAGTTGGTGAAAGTTTCAACTTTTTAGCTTCATTATATTGGAAGTTATGTTAAAAAAACAAAATCGAATTTACGAAAATTCGTTTTTTACCGTTTTTTGTCAATTTTTGGGTAATCTAAGCATGCGCTTAAAAAAAGTATTAAGAGTTTGGAAAAATGACTTGAAAATACCATCTTGATAACATTTCCGATCTATAGAGTTACTGATCGAAACTTTTGGACCAGTATCTCTACCCGAAATCGTGCTTCCATACATACGAAATAGAAAGAAAAATAAACAGATTTGTAAAACCAATACATTCTTCGCTCCACTCAGAATCTAAAAGTTAGATTCTCACTTTATAGGGTATTTTTTTTTATAATTTTTGGTATACTTTTATATGACGTCGGCCGGTCACTTCCCCCCCGGGACACATTGTATACATATGTGACATTCCATGTCAAATTACGGTCTTTACTCTGATTTTTTAGTTAACTATAGACTAAAATAAGACCTCTACTTTTTGAAAATTTCTCCAAACATTTTTCAGGTCACCGCCATCTTTAATATTTTGAATTAGAATTAAACACGAATATGATCATTTTTAAAATTGATCACATTTTTACTATATATTTGGTTACGTACTCAAAACTAACATTTTAATCGTATTTTTAAAATAAACGAGTAGAATTAGAATTGTTTCTCAAAATTAAAAATTTTGAAACAAAAATGAGATTAAATTAATATTTTACCATGGTTTTTAATGCTAAAAAAAAACCTAAATGTGCTCTTCGTAAATTTTGATATTTCATTTAGTTTATTGATTTTCTCATACGTTAGTATGCTTTAAAAAATAATCTATACTTATTATATTATGTAGGTTATAGCCTGTAGGTATATTATTTTGTTTTTTCTTAAGTGCTGCAGTTGTTGGTATGGTAACTATTAAACAATTCAAATGTGTATTGTGTGTTCAATAACAAATAAGTACAATAATACCAAATAAAGATTTAAAAAACATTTTGTGATTACCTTATATTGAATTATATTTAAAATAAGCTCAAAGAGTACAATCATAATGTCTATAATTACACTTGAAAAACCTGTCCCTAAAGTAGCCGAGTCTGATTGGTACTACAAAGTTACAGAATTAAAACAAACATGTGACCAACAGAGAAATAACGCATTTAAATTGAGAAATGAATCGCACGCGCTACGGGATGATACAGATATTACTACTTTTTGGAGTACACACCGTACTAATACTATAATCATTGACAGGTACAAATAAAACATTTGTCTACTTTGCTTTTTCAGTATTAGATTAACATTTTTTTCAGACGTACTGAAATTATACGTTGGAAAGATCTTATTAAAATTTATTATAAAAATATTGAAAAAGAAATCGAAGATATGAAAAATGAAAAAAAACAAACTGAACAAACACTTGAATATTTAAATTTAAATTTTACTGTAACTAATCACTGCTTAAGGATAAGAGATGAACGAGGTGGTGCAGACTTATGTCATGATATTGCTCATATCGAACTAAAAAATGTGTGTATTGAATTAAATTCTCTAATTCTCTAAATAAAATTGTCTTTACTAATTTGTTTGTTTAGGAGCAACATACCTTAGAAAAATTGAAAAAATTGTTGACGGAAATATGCGAAAAGGCATGGGAGCAGGTAAACCAATTAGAAGAGTTAAGAATTAATGTTGCTGAAGATTTGGAAAACAAAAATAATACAATAAGAATTGACACTGAGTTGGTAGCGTTGACAAAAGATTCTAAAAATATTTCCCTTAAACCAGATCCATTAAGAGTACCAAAAAAGTAAGTTACTTTTAGTACATTATTTGGAGTTTTCATTATAGGTAGTAAAAGTATAAAAATCGTTTAAATTGTAAATCACTAAATCATTCATATAACTCTTTTAATTGAAAAATGAGGAACTTAAAATTAATTTATTGGCTCATATCCATGAATGTATACAATAAGTAGGTATAGAAAATACAGTATTGTAACTAAGGTAAAAATTGTATTTGCAAAAATATATCTCAATTTAATTTTTACGTCTTACAATTCTTATATTCACCTATACTACACAAATTATTTTTAAAATGATCTTTATTTTTAAAATTTTTTTTTTTTTGATGCGTGTACATGTTTTGCCTATAGAAATACTTGTCAAAAGTTCCAGTCAGCAACTTTTTGGATTAGAATTTTGGTCTATTAGATGTTTTTTGGTGGTAATTTTTCGAAATCCTCAATATAATTTTTAGGAAATTATATTGATAGGAAAACCTACCGAAAAATTGAGTAAAATTAGTAAAATATGTCGTAAACGAGATTTTAATAAAATTGATTTTATTAATATTGCTTTAATTTTGAAACTAATACTAATAATAATAATATTTTATTTTATTTTTTCTGTGAACACTTTTTCATATAGAAATACTATTCCAAAAGTCTCGATCAGCAACTTATGAAACCAGTTTGCCTCTAGTTGGTACTTTAGAGAGGTCACTTTTTTAAATTCTTCAATTTTTTTCTTTTTGGAAAAACTACACAAAATTTTACAAAAAAAACTCAGAAACTATCATTTTTTGATCCAAACTTTATGAAAATTGAAATATAGATAGATAATTATGAGAAATTACGAGAAACATTTTGGTGCAAGAAAATTTTGAAAATGTGAAAAAAAAATTATGGACATTTTTCGAACACTTTTTTCTCGTTAATTATTTTTTGCTTTTCTTTATTTATTAGAAAAAAAAAAGTAAAATAAAGTGAAGTACAAACAAGATAACCGGACATACGGTAGGTAATGTTTATCTTATTTATTTTTCGACGCTATTATATGCACCACGAGACTGCCAGTTCGTCGCCAATTTAGTTCGTTATTGTGGAACTATTTTAACCCAACATAATAGTTTTTATTATTTATAGACTTTGCGATTGTATTTACAGAGTTATTCGTGTTTACATATTTATAAATAAATAGTTACAAACTATTCAATGTATATAATAATATAATTCATCAAGAAAATAAATTATTTTATTTATTTAATTATCGAGCCTTAATGATGCTTATATTTAGGCAGAGACGGATTTACACTATTGCCGCCCCTAGGCAACTGTTTTTTTTTTTTTTAACGCCTGAAAAAAATTTTCTATCGTTCATGTGTAAGAAGTGAATTTAGAATTGAATTTTTTTTTTTTTTGACTAAATAATCAATTTTTAGGTTCAATTTGTGAAAATAGGATACCAATACCAGTGTCAAAAACGAAAACATATTATTGTAAAATTGAATAAAAATTTTATTATTAAATATTTTGAAATATTTTTCAAAATTAAAATTAAGTATTTAACAATCCTGTAGTGCAAAAAAAATAATCGATATATAGGTACTTCAAAGTTATTTTTAGTATAAATAGTCAAATATTTAATCTTAATAAACCGAATTTTCCTATTTAATCACCCCTGTATTTTCCAGAGAAAAAATTTAAAAACGACAATTCTCATTATATAACGTTTTTAAAATAAAAATATTTTTGGAATATAAAAATATATGACTACAATTGTTATTATTTTGAAATCGGTTAAAATATAATTATTATTGTTAACACGAAATTGCCGCTTCCAAAAATTTGCCGCCCTAGGCAACTGCCTGCTTTGCCTGACGCTAAATCTGCCACTGTATTTAGGTGTATATAAAACGTCACGTTATCACACTAATGTTTTACTTTCACTCACTCTGTATAACGTGTACAGCGCTTGTCGTGTTTTTGTAGTTTGGTGTTATGGTGGAGCATGCACGAAAATGTACACGTTTTTTATAATATTAACTTCCTTCGTTCAGAATCGTTTTATTGAAGAAATGATTTATCGTTTCTTTAAAATTCAATACACCCGTCAAGAGTATCCCACACAACGTGCGAAAAACACCCTGACGAGCGAAATACAAACTTTTTAATATTATGTTAGGTAATGTAAAAAGTAAAACTAAAAGAGCCGATACGCTTTACATCATAATTATTCTTCAATCATCTGGTGGTATACTCTTGGTGAGTGTGTTGAATTTAAAAAAAAATAATTATTTTTTCAACAAAATTATTCTGAGAAGAGCTTCAGTTAATAAACAAAAATATTGTATTACATAAAAAATTAAGAACGTAAACGGACGTTTTTTTATAAAGAAAACAAATAATTCTCATATTTAAAATTTCTTTTCATCAAAGTATTTTTTATATCATTGTTTATTCATATTTACATTTTGTTACATTTTAGTTAAAAAAAAAGCAATTAAGGCATTTTTGTCAAATTTTGAGTAGTTTTTCTCCAACTTAGGAAAAAATGAGAAATGTTTTGGCGAAGGAAAATTTTGAAAATCTGAAAAAATATTTTGGATTTTTTTTAAACACTTTTTTCTTATCAAAAGTTTTTTCCTTGTTCTCAGTTAATAGCGAAATACAGAGACTAAAATTGTATGCAGTATGACACACTATATTATAGTACGAAATGTTGAGTGTATAGACGTATCACGTATAGTACAAAATTAAAAAGCGTGTAGCGATTATTTATTAACTACAATTTATATTTAATTTTGTTTTAATATTATTTTATTATTAATCCAAAACGTTCATTAATTTTGTTTAAAAGATATCTGTAATGGCGTGAAAGAACATCGATTAAATTATTTATAGCATTGAATATTTATAGTAATTTTTCCGATTTTTTTTCAATATAAACCTTGTAAAATTTTTAATTACTCGTCCGTGAAAAATTGCTTACACCAAAATATTCGCAGTGTAATTCTCCATCTATGTACCAAGTTTCGTTAAGATCGGTCATACCAATTATTTTTTATATGCATTGAAATGTGTAACTTTAAGTAAAACTAATGAATTCTGTCAAAATGCCAAATTTAAAGTTATAAAACACAAACTTGACTAACGATTTTCGAGATTTTTTTCAGTACCGTTAGAAATACAAATAAATATGTTTGTATTAAATTTTCAGCTCTTAATATCCATACATTAAAATTGTATAAACTAAAAACTAACAAAAAACGAAAAATTTTCAAAATGCTGTACTTACCTCAAAATTAGTCAAATGTTTTTGAAAATTTTATGAGGTGTGCGTATGACTATTTTTATTAGTTGTTGAAAGTTTTTAACTATCGAGCTCCGTTATTTTTGAAGTAACGTAAAAAAATTCGAATTTACAAAATTCGGGTTATGCTGTTTTTTACCGTTTTTATCAATTTTTGGATATTCTATTAGGCATGTGCTTAGAAAAAATATTGAAAATTTTGAAAAATTACTCCTCAAAAGTACCAACTAGACAACATTTCCGATTTATAGAGTTACCGACCGAAATTTTTGGACCAGTATCTCTACTAGAAAAAGTTTTCCATACATAAGAAAAAAAAAAACAGAATTGTAAAACTCATACATTCCTCGCTATCGTTCAGAATCTAAAATTCTGAATCTCCGCTTATAATCAATGAATAGTGTTATGGCAATAAAGTGTTAAAATAATAGAATAATTAAATAACAATAAAATAATAAAATATAAAGTGGTAAGTACTTAAAAAACGTCCTATAAAAAAGAACTAATTCAGTTTTTGGGCAAGACATTTTTTTCATTGACTACTTTCATATCTAGATAACATAAAGTAAAATGTGAGTATAATGAGGAAATTAAAGAATGATATTTTAGCAACGCCAGTATAATTTTAGGGATTTACAACTGCCACCATTAAGAATTTTTCAATTACACATTTACACCACTTATAAATACATATTTTTATTTATTTCATTAATTCTGCGAAAAGATAATGGATCCCACTGAATAAGTTCGTGAAGGGGACAGGAGACCATAAATTGATATATTGCCACAGTCTAGTTTTAATTAATAAATTTGAATTGTAAAAATCTAGTTTTATTTCCTATGAAAAGTGGCAAGAACAGTGTAATATTATAAAAAGAAGAATTGAAAATGAATTAGTTAAATCAAAAAAATTGAGAGAAACCATGTTTGTTCCACGAAATAAAACTGAAAATGAACTACGGGCGCAAAATGACAATGTAAATTATGCTCTAAGGAGGCGTATTTACGATACAGAAAGGATCAAGAATGAGCTGGAATGGCAAAAAAAAAATGTAATATATTTTATTCAATACCTAACAGTGTCATAGATATATTTATTTCTAACATTTTGAAGATGATTGCTGATAAGGAAAAGTTTTTAATTGAAATTGAGAAGTTAGAAGAGGCTTTGGATAGAAAATTGAACTCTACAAAATTAGTTGAAACCCGATGTGAAGAGAGACTCTACAGAATCGGTGCTGAATTGTGTTTTGATAAAACAACTATTGGATTACATAAGGAAAATGCTCAACTTGAAACCACTACTCAAATGTTGACTGATAAGTTATATGAATCAAAGTATGATATATCCCATAACACAAATTGTAAAAATAACTAGTCAAACTGATTTTTACTAGGTACATATTATTTTTGTTATTTACAGAGAAATGCACAACGTTCTTATGAAACAGGTTGATTTAATAGACGAAGAATTAATACATAAGTCACATGCGTTGGCTGTTGATCAAAAATGCCTTGAGTATAGAGTAAAACTACAATTGGACAATGCAAAAGAAACAATTCAAAAATAAAAATTGTATTATTGCAATGTTCTTTAATGTAATCACCAGGACTGTAAAAATAGTTTTAATAAGTAACATTAAAACATTTAAAAAATAATCTTAGAAATGAGTTTATTAAGGTATTATAATTTAGTATAGATCCCACACACTCATATACTTTTCCCAAATATTTCAAATAATTAAAAATTTAATCAAAATAAAATCTGATGCTATTAGTTGTTAGGCACAATACACAGTTTATTTAAGTCTCATACAAGCATAATTTTAGTTATTTTTTGGATACAGATATATATTAAATTATAATTGAAAAAATAAAATAAGTCTTATGACGTTCATAGATTGTAGTTAAAACTTAAAATATGAGTATACGAAAGCTATTGGTCTGTTGTAAATATTTATATTACAGTTTTTCTATATACATAGCGTATATAAGTAATGGACCTTTATTTAAAACTATTAATTTTTCACGATCCATGTCAATTTTGTGGACCTTGAAAAGAAAAATAGCTTAAATGATTACCGTTAACTGTTTAAAGCTATAATATTTCATTGTAAAAGTATTGTTTTAATAAAATAAATGATTTTTTAAATATTTGTGTAAATGGTATTTAATTTTTGTTACAAAAAGAAAAAGCTGGACATTCTTCGCTCCTCTGGTGGAATGCTCTTGTTGGGTGTATTATATTTTAAAGAATCGATAAATCATTTATTTAATAAAACAATTCTGAGCAGAGCTTCAATTAATATACAATAATAATAATTGTTATATTTAACAATTGTTATTTAAAAGTGTTGGGTACTCGATAATTATGGGCATGACTGCATGAGCACACTCGAAAAAAGGTTACTCAAATTACCTTCCGTTTTAAAATTTACTATTTACTCGAATTGCCTCCGATATAAAATGCCATATAATCGATATGACGATGAGCATATCTGCGGAACATGCTTGTTTTTTAACTTTTTAGTTAGGTATAATTTATAAACTTTGTTATTAACTGATATCAGTTAAGAAATTTTTACTGATTAGCTTATGTACTTTTTAAAATTTTCATCATGTACATTTCAGTGATAAGGGGAGTTAGGATGATCCGACGATATCACACCAACGCCATTCATATTACCATGAACTACACCAGTTGATTTGAATCATGAACTAAGATAATATGGACTGGTAACAGAATGGTTGGCGGGAATTGGGGGTGCGGTTCGGTTTACGTACGGATATTGTGTGGAAGGGAAAATTGACTAGCCGCCCTCAACCTGGTGGATCATATTTGAATCACGAAAAAGAATAACCAAACTGAACACTTTTTGTTTTGAAAAAGATGTATCCCAACTCCTTAGGTTGTTTAATATTTAATATTTTATCCAGGCAAATGATAATTTTTTAAGTATGTAAATATTTTACTTCAATCCCGGAATAATTGTTGATCACGTCTTGCTGAAAAAAATATTTTTCATAAATTAATTTTACTTTTGTCACATAACCATTAACTAGTGACACTATGTCAGTCCAAGTATTTACAGATGCTTTAGACGCTTAATAATTATTTTTCTTATTATTATGTATTTTTATAATGAATTACTTATATGTGTGTAAGCAATTATTAACTGTATGCAAGTACAAAATTATGTAAGTATAAAAGAAAATCTTGTTATACATATATTAAATATTAAATTATGGTTTACATATATTTTCAATCAGCAAATATTACAGCTTAAATCAATAAAAAAAAAAAAAAAATCAAACAAATGTAATAATAATTTATTGACCAATCTTCAGAACTTTTGGATCCCAGGATTTCTCCTGTGGATTTCGCTAAATATTTGGCTGATCCATGAACATCAAAATTGAACATTGAAAATTGGTATTTTATCAAGTAAAATTTAAAAGCTGGGACAAATCGCTGTCGCGAAACACTTTCTCGGGATACCGGGACACTTTGTAGAACAAGGGTATCAAATTAATTTATTTAATTTTTCAAAATGAACATGTACTTTAGAATGTCAATATGACAAAAAATAAAAATGTTTTTTCTATATAACATGAAAAGTACGTAGGCTTACAAATTCATTTTTTTTTTTTTTAATTAAAGGATTAAAAGTAAATTTATTTTTTACCGGATTATTGGTATTAAAAGTCAATCCCTTAGAGCCTTCTGAAGAATAGTAATTGTAATACTAATATTAAATCAAGATTTAACGTGTTTCTATTATGCTGTATTCTTAGGAGTTAGGCTAGGATCACACTATGCGTTTTGTCGAGAACCGATAAAACGCAATCGATCGGGACAACAACCACAACACTCAAAATAGCATAGGTTTAAACGGAAAACGCAATATTGCGCCCAGACAAGATCGATTCTCCGCAACCGTCGGAAGGAGACTGCAACATGCTGCTATTTGACCGTCCCGATACCGATAGTATTGAAACCATGAATAGTATAAACACAGAGTACATTTTGAAGTTATGTTAAAAAACAATTTTCAATTTTATGAAAATTCCGGTAATAGCATATTTTGCCATTTTTTTCGCATTTTTGAAAAAAGTATTGAGAAATTTATTATTATAATTGTGTTACACACCTACAGCATTAACGAAAAACGAAAATTAGTTTTTTATTATATATTCTCCTACACTTAATAAATATTCTATAAATAATTTCAAATTACAATAAAGTATAAACATCTTAATAAAATTAATTAAAACGGCTCTAATTATCGAAAATCAATATTAATTCACTATAATATAATTTGTACTAATGTTTATCGTGTCGCTTCTGGTCAATCATGGTTGAAAAAAGTTAAAATAAATATTTTTTACCGGATAAGATTTGATCCCGATACAGTCGTATCCGAGAAATATGGCTTAACTACTACACTACAAACGCAGCGATAAAATCTATTGAAATAGTAGGTATTTAATATCATAAAAGAAAACATTGAAATTTTAAAATAGAATAATTATATAGAAAACTATTGATCCGCGCGGATTTCAGTTCACGCCATCGTACTCGGCGTCGAAAAATATATAAAATGGCGATAAAACATCAACCTTCTTCAGTGTTCGTAAGCTAGAAATATATCCTAATATTTGTTCATACTTTTTCCGATTTTTTTTCTATCAAACCCTTGTAAAATGTTTAATTATTTTTCTATGAATAATTTTATTAAACCAAAATATTTGCAATGAAATTCTGAACCTATGTATCAAGGTTCAAAAAGACCGGTGGAATCAATTTTCTTTTATGTACGTTAAAGTATGTAATTTTAGGTAAATTAATGAATTTCTTAAAAATTCTAATTTCGTTAATAGAGAAAAAAATTAACTTACGATTTTTGATATTTTTTCAGTTCAATTAGACATATGTGTGAGAAAGGTTGTATTAGAATTTTATCTAGATAGTCTTAATATCAAGAATTAAAAATTATAGTTAAGTGTAGACAAAAAAGCCGGATATACTTTGCACTATGGATATTCTTTGCTCCTCGGGTAAGATACCCTTGTTGGGTGTGTAGAATTTTAAAGAAACGATAAAACATTTTCGACGATTAGAACGAAGGAAATTAATAATATAAAAATAGTCGTAATTTTCAACACATCCACCAATAGTGTCTGACCCGAAGAGCGAAAAATATCTTTGGTGTGAGTATGTCCGGCTTTCTTGTCTACACTTTACTTTACTATTTTTATCTAATAAATAAATCTATTTAAATCCTCCCCCCAGGATTTTTTGGAAATTGTGAAATAGGGAGGCTAAATCAAACAAATGTGTTAGCCATCTCTCCAATTTTTATCCAAATTTCGCTAATGAGGTTCACTTAAATCAATTTTTACTTTCCTGATTTCTGTATATATATGATAAGACCCTCACCATGACTATTTTACTATCAAAAATATTCTTGTGTATGAAATTAACAAAAATCTTATGGTTAATTTAATTTGTATTGATAAGTTCAAATTAATATTTTTTTATGGCATGTATAATAAAAACTACCCAAAATTTGACAAAAACGACTCAAAAACCATAATTTTTTGATCCGAACTATATGAAAATTTAAACATAGATAGAAAATCATATAAGAAAGATTTTGGCGAAAGAAAATTTTGAAAATGTGAAAAAAAAATTTTGAACATTTTTCTAACATTTTTTTTTCTCATTTATTTTTTATATTATTGACTTCTCTCATTCAGAATCGTTTTATTGAAGAAATGATTTATCGGCTTTTTCGTTAATGATGTGGGTATGTAACAAAATTATTTTTAGCTAAACATTTAAGCTTAATGCGTATATATCAGTATAATTTGAAAGATCAGTGTACAATCACACAAAATAATTAATTTCATTATTCTGATCAAATTTGGACCACTTGGTAATATTATTATCAAGTAAATTTTTTCACAAATTTGATCTTTGACACGAATAATTTGCATATGGCTTATTCTGTTATTAAATAACAAATGTTAAACATATTGAAAATTACAATTGTTGGATACTTAATGAAGCTCCACTCAGAATCGTTTTAATGAAGAAATAATTTATCGTTTCTTTAAAATTCAATACACCCGCCAAAAGTATCTCGTCTGAGGTGTGAAGAACACCTCAAGGTGCGAAGTATTCACTTTTTTTGTATGATTGGGAGGGACACTTGCCCTCAGTGCCACCCTCTGGATCCGCCCTTGATCCTAGATGCATCACTGGACCCGACTGATAACAATAAAATGTAACATAAAAATTTAAATCAGTTTTTGTTTGGGAACTGAAATCGATGAATACCACCAGATTTTAAGACATACTCATTCGTCCCCTATCTTACGGGATTGTCTTGTATTTGAATGAAGCGTCCCGATGTCCTGAAAAAAAGGTCCAAAATAACATTTTTGTTCTGTATTTTGGATCGGAGTTTCCTAGTTGCGGACAAAGTTATTAAAACCATGTGAGTTGCGGACACAGGTCAAAAAGGCAATATACGAATTGCGGACACGCGATAAAATGATAATATACGAATTGCGGACGTATATTTGATCAGAAACAATGTTTATCGGCATTAAGATGATTGTGCCGATGCTATCGCGACAGCCAACAAATTTTGGCGTTTCATTACCGAAATGTCCCTACGTTACACAGCAAGCCGAAAGTTGTTATCTATTTAAATTGAGAGCGAACAAAGCGCGAGGAGAGTTTTGCGAAGTGAGCGAAGTAACGGTGCTGTGGAGCGAAATGACGCTCAATGTAATTTACAAATTTTGGCAATTTATTACCGAAATGTCCTCACATTGCACAGTAAAAGTAGATTATCAAGCCGAAATGTTGCACAGTAAGCCGAGAGTTGTCTCGACGTGTCCGCAATTCGTATATTGCCTTTTTAACTCGTGTCCACAACTGTTATGTCCCAAATAATTGCTTTTGGAATTTGTCCGCAACTAGTATGCAGCCTTTTGGATGACCCATCCCATTAAAGTTATTTTAAAAATTATTTTTTTTTTATAATTTTTAAAAATTTTAATAATTACTAATATAATAAAAACTGAATCAAATGATAACAGTTTTTATTTAATTAAAATAATAAAAAAATGTGATGGTTATCTGGCTACGCTGATTTTGTCGGCTCTCAAGTGGCTAACCGCGGATGTGATATCACATTATTTTTGTTTTAATTACATTGTTATTTAAAAATCAATTGTTTATTTTATTGCATATTTGTTAAGTGGGTGGAAAATGGAATGTTTTATCGAGGCCAAATGTTTACTCAGAACTTGTATAAAAATATTACATTACCTTTTTTAAATTTGTAGTACTTGTCTTAATCAGTTTCAATATTTTTTCTGGTGCAAAACACTTTTTATTTATATGATTGAAATGTAACTTTCGAATTTTGAGATTAATTTTGATTTTAAGGGACTGGGCTCTCACCCCTACCATTAATTAATTTCTATGTAAATAATTAGAAGTATAATTTAAAATGTTCCGTATTTTTAGTAAATAAATATGGGATCCCCTAGGCATATTATGTGTATAAACCATGGACTATACGTATAAAGTACATATATTTTTTATATCAGCAAGCATTTTTCTCGGCACGTAATCGATGATCTTTGACATAGACAAGAATACAAACGTTGCGCATCGGGGTCTCCGAGCGATTGGCGTGGGCAGATATCGGTCATTTGCACATAAATCGTATTCAATATTCAAGTTGTTCTTTGATTTTCGGGCAAAAAGAATATCGCTAAACCCCCGAAGGTAACGAATGGTAACTAAACAACAGCCGGCATCGCAATATTACGAAAAAGAATATAATGTAATAAATAACAATCATAATTCCAATTAAATGGCGACGTGCGTTATCACTCGTAATTTCGTCCCCTGACACCGGCAACACTGGCGCTGTGGTATTGTGGAGTTTTTCAATTTTCTCCACAATAATAACAATAATATCTTGCGAGTACCATTGCCACTATCTCTTGGCTGCCTGCTAGCGTGCACATTGCGTTCGTGACCTTCCGGTGCACGTCGGTCCAGCAGCGTCTCCTCTCGGACGGACATGGACGCCGGCCCCACGGAGCACCGGACTCCACTGCCGTAATCAACGCCTATAACTGCAAATCGGAGACGCGAGCGATTTTCCCGAGTCTGATAGTGGGAAAACGGCTATTTTCTCAAGGCCCCAGGACACGTCGACCACAACGACAATAATACTTGCACTCGACGAATTTTAGTAAGACACAATATCACTGTTGCCTAATAATACTATAAATAGTCTTACGAGCGTTCACTCCCCCCCCCTTACGCCTCTTCCCCAGAAATTTTTGAACGCGCCTTGTCTTATTTATTATTTTTCGGCATGATTGTCGTTTTTTTTTTCGTGTTTGGGGCGCACTTATACCCACTACTGATCGAACGCCACCCCTTACGGACTTCTTAAATGTAAACCATCTCCGTGGACACTCACTGTTCACCAAAACCCCCAGTGAAATGGGAAAACAACCGTGTAATGTGTATGGGGATCGCGCGGGTGTGTTCGGCACGTCGTCCATCGACCACGCGACATGGATCACGCGCGCGCGTCCACGATCTTTGACTCACGTGACCGTCGTCTAGTACTTCAACTGCTTGAGTGACGACATCGTTGTCGTTTTTTTTTTCTACATTTCCGTTCTCTATCGTTTCGTTGCATTGTCGCACTCGCCTGGCTCTGTGTATTCTTCAAGCCCTCCGGTCCCGCGTGTGTATTCGGAAGAAGCGTTTTTCGAACCGATTTAATTGTTTTCGAAAAATTGATTTAGATTTGGCATTTACGAAAAGCCGTGGTAATTGGACATTCATTCGATTCGTCTATCCAGATCGTACCCCACCGTAATACACAACTGTGTCGAATATAAAATTTTTAAGAAGTATTGGCTTGCCGGAGTTGTCGCACCGAGAATTCATCGAATAAGTGCGTAAACGTAAAAAAAAGTTATATGTTGACGTGATAGTTTGGTTTTCTATCGAAAAGTTTGTGACTTGGCTAACCAGCTGGTGACCACTTGACGTTTTCATTCACTAAGTCCCCAAGTGAGTAACGAAAGGCCTCGGATGAAGGGGGTAGTTAGTAGTTCCACCATTGTGGTATTTCTGCGGATACTTTTTTTTCTGATTTAAATTTCATGTGTATATTTATAATATATATACATTTTCGATTCCTAAAAATATTAAGAAAAATGTATGTTTTGATGAATAATTACTAGGTTGATGATACTTTTTGTTGATAAGAAAAATGAAGTTTTTCGTTTTGTTAGAATAATATTCGTGTCAATTCTAGTTTCATGGGCAGAATTCAATTGCGCGTTTTAATCAATAGCTTTAAAAATTAAACGCAATATAATTGTATTAAATAACTTCGTATCAAAATAACACCGCGTGATCACAGAATAATAATTTAGTCTGTGGTGTGGTCACTGGAAATGTAGAATATAATTTTCGAATTTTAAAATTGTCAAATCGACGAGATTAATGGATTCGAACGTAGTTGCATGTGAGAATTGAGTAAATGAGTGAATATGATTGTCTGTTTATGTCTCAATTCTCAATACAATTTTTAAGAATATGCATTGTAAAGTATCTATTGTTTACTAATAACTGATTATTTAATAAGGGATTTAACAGATTGAAAACGATATCTTATAGGCATTTTGTAAGCTACTGGAATATAATAATAAGTTTGAAGAATAAAAAATGACAGGTCATACAGGCAAGTTAGTTTTAATAAATCAGTTGACATTAAATGCATTAAAATCTAATTTAAGGAGTGTATTGTTAATAAGTGAATATTTTCTTATTATAAAAACAAAAATCCTCATCGTATTATTTTTTTAAATTTAAAATCACAGACTTGCTTCATTATTAAAGCAAGATGGTTCCAATATTGGGGTATAATATATATATATATATATAAAATTAATTAAATGTTTACTATATGACATTCTATATAACAATTATTGTATTATGCGCTACTTAATATTATTAATCATTACGTTACCAGTGGTGTATTGGTGAATAGATTCTGAGATATACACACATTTACTAAATACTGATTTTATTATAAAAAGTAATTTTTCTTTATGCTTGATATAACTTATATACCTATCTAACAACATTGATGCTACTTTTAAATATACCATAACGCTGACTACTATTTTGTGTTTTACGTAACTCTAGTCACACTCTTCTTTTATGTTATATGCTAGTAGTAATACATTTTTGTTATACAAATTTTACTAATTGCAAAAATTAAAAACTTATAGCAATTTTATAATATTTTAGGTAGGTACTTAAACTGATATTAATCAATGATATATAATTTAAAATGCTAGTAAAAAAAAAACGCATCGAGTTGATCTACATGACAAATTGTGCTATAGTTAAAAAAACATACTGAAAATGTTAAATGTAATATAATTTTAATAATTTAAAGGTTTTGATTCATTAGATAATGTAACGAAAATCACTTTAGTCCAAAATTATGACTAAACACTTGGGTATAAAAAAATAAATAATTATTTTTGAGATTTTTCAGAGTCGCAAGTTAGAAATGTGTGTGTGTGTATATACCTACAGATTTATGTAAAAGGTTGTATCGATTTTCAGTTCATTATATCCTGAGTTGAATATTGTATAAGAAAAAAAATTAAGAACTTAATAAACTAATATATCAATCTCACTAGTGAAGTCATCAGATCTTCTTGAAAATTTTATCCATTATGTAGTTTGTAGTATACACTACAAATGATAACTGAGAACACTTAATGTCTTTGTGTGGAGCAATGCAATTTGAATTCTATCTTTTTAGATTTTTATACTTAATAATACAAATTTTTATGGTCTCAGAATTGTTTACTGTTCTGTAGGTTCGCACATGCGTAATGTAACTTTTTTTTTAAATGACAACCCTATATTTTGAACATATATTATTTTTTCCCATACTTTTTTTTAATTCTAGTGGTTCAACTAACTTTTTACAACCAAAATTGACTGAATTACAGCAATTTAACAAAAAAAATCGAAAAGTGTGTGCTTTACGTTTTTTTTTATTGTAATTCTAAAAAAAAACTGTTGTAGAAATTTGAAATTTTTTCACCTTATTTATTTAAGTGTTATTTAATTTTTAACTACCTGCTTTGCAAATTTTATTATGATTAAATGATCCAATTCTGTTTAATATGCATTCTAAGTTAAAATTTACTACACTAACTTGGCAATATGTTTACGTAAAGCAATTAATTTAAATTCTGTCTTTTTAGTTTGTTATATACTTAGTAATACACATTTTTTTGGTCTCAGAATCTTTTTCCGTTCATTAGGTTCACACATGCGCAATGCAACTTTTCTTTCTTAAATGGCAACCCTGACTTTTAACCGCTAATTATTTTTCCTCATTATTTTTTCATAAATTTTAATAATTAAAAAAAAAAATTATGCGATTTTGAATTTTTTCATTAAAACGTTGAAAATAAATCTGTAGACCAGAAATTTATTTGACTTATGGATATTACACATGATTAATATTTTAATTTAAAAATTAGTGCAAAATGGGTTTTTATTTATTGCAGTCACCAACCAAGCAACAAACGTAAGTCTATGTTCTGCATCATCCTGATGCAAATGCTGTACCAAATCAGGTTGATACGGATATTTTTTTGCTTTTTAAAAATTTTATAAACGGCAGTATGGAATATTCTAAGTTCATTAACAATGTGACATGTGGATATTTTGGGATTCGCTCTAACGGTGTCAGGTCATGTGTTCGAATAAAATATGTTCGAATGAAAAGTGTACGAAAAACATATGTTCAAATAAAATGTGTTCGAATGAATTTTTGTTCGAAAACTTTGTAATTATTATATTGATATAGAATATAGATATTAAGATATCAATAATATATTAATGACCGTATATTCAGACTA
>JAIPRM010001729.1:5257-31114 GCA_025469315.1 Stegophylla sp. TES_Ste_2020
CCCCCCCCCCCCCCCCCCCCCCCCCCCCCCCCCCCCCCCCCCCCCCCCCCCCCCCCCCCCCCCCCCCCCCCCCCCCCCCCCCCCCCCCCCCCCCCCAACTCCCTACAATTTGAAAAAAAAACTCGGAAACCATCATTTTATGATCCAATTTTTATGAAAATTTGAACATAGGTAGAAAATAACAAGAAACATTTTGGTGTAAGAAAATTTTGAAAATGTGAAAAAAATTTTTTGACATTTTTCTAACACTTTTCTTATCAATTATTTTTTGCTTTACTTTATTAGACAAAAAAAAGGTAAAGTAAAGTAAAGTATAGACAAGAAAGCCGGATATACTTCGCACTACGAATATTCTTCACTTTTCGGGTCAGATACTTTTAGTAAGCGTAATGAAATTATAGGTATATGTAATTTGAGCCATAATTTCAAAATTAACCGGGTATAAAAAAAATAATTCATAGTGTTTATCATTACAAGGTTTGAAGTGTAACTAGGAAAATATGTATATGAATTTCGTTAATATTTTAAATTTATAGGTCTAAAAACAAAATCTGACTAACTTTTTTTGTTTCTTTTTCTGTGCTGTTAGTAAACCATATTACTTTTTACTTGGAATTTAATGAAAAAATTGTAATAAATAAAAAAAAATTTTCAAATATTTTTAAAGTTTTAAATTCGGCCTAAAAGCAGTAAACAAATTCTGAAATCAATTTTCATATTTTGTGAAAATTTCGAATTCTTGAACCATTCTTTTTATTTTTACAGATAGATATTAAAAATTAATTTTATAAAATGCTGTCTACAGCAGTTTTTATTCAATTTTTTTATAGTTTTTTCTGACTCTAGGAAAAACTTTGAAGATAAAAGAAAAGTGAAAAATGACCTATTTAAATTAATAACTAGAAGAAATTTCTGATTTATTGAGTAGTTAACTTTTAGACCAATATTTTTATCTCGAAAAAGTGAATACATAAAAAAAAAATCTACTTCATTATAAAACGAGTTGTATAAAAGGTTTGAGAGAGGGTTGTCCTTCCCAATCCTTCTCTTAATTATGCCCCTGTGTAGCAATATCTAACTTAGATTAGAACTTAACTTAGTTATTGTTTAAAAAAAGAAAAAAATGTAATGTTGAAGTTAAATTGTTATATATGTATTTACATGTAAAGTATAATATATATTATTTTCTAATTAAATAAATGCATGTGTGCAATTATTATAACAGGATCACTTTATTATCACTTTTAGAAGAAAAATAAATCACTTTTTGTCATTTTTTAAAAAAATTAGTTACTTTTCTCACTTTTTTTTTTCATTTTTAGAATTGTAGGTCTGTAAAGAATAATAAGAGTCGTCATTTGCAACACACCTACCAAGAGTATCTGATACAAAGAGCAAACAATATCCATTGTGCGAAGTATATCCGTCATTCTTGTCTTTAATTTACTGTACTTTTTTTTTATTTAACAGATAAAAATAAGGGGAGAAAAATAATGAGCAAAAAAATGTGCTAAAAAAAAAAGGCCAAATCTTTTTTTTCACATTTTCCAAATTTTCTTACACTTGCATGTTTCTCATATTATTGTCTATCCATGTTTAAATATTCATAAAGTTTGGATCAAAAAAATAATGGTTCCCTAGTTTTTTTGTCAAATTGTGGGTAGTTTTTCCAAAAAAAAAAATTAAGAATTGAAAATTCAATAAATTAACTCAACTCTAAAGAATAAACTAAAGGCAAATGCGATTTCAAAAAGTTACTGATTGAGAATTGGACAAGTATTTCTATAAAAAAAGTGTATACACTTTTTTATAGAAAGAGTCCAAGAAGCGAAGATAATTATTTAGAGAGAGGAAGCGTGTTTAAAAGCTTGTTTTTATTTCCCAGAAATACAGTGTAATTGTTTCCCTATCAGAGTGAATTAAGACATTTATTATTATATTGTTACCACATTTTATTTTTATGATTACAGTACTTGGATATCAATACCTATCTAGTTATGAATTTTATATAGGTATAATGATTTCGTTTTTACCTTTGCAATTTTATAAACTATTTTTTGATTCAATTGAATTATAATATGAGTAGGTAATGAAAAGATACACAGATTTTTATATTTATATGGAGTGATAAAACTAATTGTTAAATATTTCAATTACCTACAAAAAAGTAAAAAAGTGTTAATATTCCACTATTTTTTTAAAATTTGACCCTGTTGATTTAGGAGATATCTATTAAGTACTGGCCAATCAGTTTTTTTTTAGTGAATCCCCATTTTTGAGACTTCATACACTTTATACAAACTCCTAATTACCTTTATATTAATGGTTTTAAATATAAGTTAAGGCCTGTAACTGTGTTTGAGATAAAATTATTATATATACATAACATTGCTTAATAAGCAATATTTCAATGTGTATCTATTCTTAAACTTTTGACCATGAATATTTGTAAAACAATATTTTTATTTAAATATAATAAATTTTACATTTTAAATAAGTAGTTGTATTAGAAAATAAGGTTAAATATGTTTCAATTTAGATGAGTATATTTACATCATATATGTAAAATAAACATATTATTGTTTGTTCAATAATATTGTGGAAAGGGATATTTATTGTCAGGAGAGAGGTATATGTGTACCTATATTACTTAATAATAAATAATAATTTATTATGCTATATATGGTTTTGTATTACCTATTTGTTAGTAATTTAATGTAGGTAGTTTAAAGTGCAATTCATTGTATATAATAATCTTGGTACACAATTATGAATTTAAAAATGTTAGGTAATTAGTATTTTTACGAATTTATTGAAACTCTAAAAGTGTTTACTAAAATGTTTAATCCTATATTATTTTAAATATTTGATAGTAATTTCAAATATTTAAATTGAGTAAATTATCCATCATACATCCACACTATTTAACACATAGTTTGAGTTTAGGTTGTATATTTTGATCAGTTTTATTGTTTTTAAAATATATATTTTTTTCTTTTTTAGATAAATATCAAAAAAATGACTCTTAAAGGCTGTATGAAATGGTAAGCATTATGTTGAATCTATTTAAATACCTATAAATTATTGTAAAGTTAATATTTTCATTATTTTTTTTTTTCTGTACATCAATTGTAAATAATGAATTTTGTACAATACAATGTAATAATTACTGTGAAATATTAAGCATGGATTAGTTAAGTGATAAGAATTCAGTGGTAAATTAAAGTGATAAGAAAAAAAGGTTTTGAAATTTAAATTTTATAAATGCTAATAATAACAGTTGAATTATACATTTGAAATTTTAAGTGTCTACTTAATCAATTTGTATTAAAACTTAAAAGTAGAAATTCAAAACCTACCTAATTTATTTTATTGAAATATTATGTCCTGTATAAATCATGTTTCTAAATTAGTCATTTAGTAATTTTATTTAAGTAATTCAATATTTATTGTGTTACAATATATATTTATACGGTGTCCCATTACAATTTGACTAATGGAATAACTTTTGTTGTTTTAATAATTTTAAAATTTTTTTTTTTTTGAAAATTATTACTACAGAATTGTGCTATTGCCATAATGTATAAATTATTTATTTATTTTTTTAGGTCCCAAGTTCGAAAATTCAAAAATTTTCTACTACAGTTTTAGAAAATATTCATAACAGCAATTTTGTAAACCTGATTTAAAAGAAAAATATGGTGCTTAAATCTCTATTAAAGGTTAATCTATTCATTTTCTATAATTTTTTAATTTTGCGAATTATTTAATAATTTTGTCAAATACATCGTAATAATGATAATATTATGACGTCAATTGGTTATATTATGACTTAATTCAACAATATTTTTACATTTTTCGTAAAATTAAAAAAAATCATAGAAAATGAACGGATTAACTTTTATTTGAGATTTAAGTACCAATATTTTTCTAAAAATCAGATTCACCAAAAAGCAATTTTAAATTTTTTCTAAGACTTGTATAAAATTTCAAATTTGAAAATTTAGTTACTAGAAAAAAAAAGTAATTATTACTACAGTGCAATGCTGTAGTAATAATTTCCAAAAAACTAAAAATAAAGAATTATTAATAGAGCAAAAGTTATTGCATTTGTCAAATCGTACTGGGACACCTTAAATATATAATATTTTACCAATGACTAATTAATTGTACATACATCAATTTAACAGTTAGCATTGGCATGCTGGCATAATATGTATATTCAAAGTTGACTTTTACTTTAATAAAACTAGCTTTAATCTGTAAATAATTTTACTTGAAAATTATTCTAATTTTTGGTAATTTTTATTGGAAATTCTTAAAAATAACTGTTTCATATACCTAACACTTTAAAAATGATGTATTAAAAATTGAAGTGAAATTACACAATTAATTTAAGCATTTCTATTAAATATGTGTTAGTGGTAGGTATTTGTGAAGATGACAAATTAGGTCAGGCTTTTGTAATTAGGTAGATGAATTTGATAAAAAGTAAAATATAATTAGTTTATTAAAGAAAAATGTTTTATTCAATCAAATAACTTTAATGTTCAAATAAAATCTTAAATTTTTAATATCTGTACTTGTCATATATACTGATAAGTGATAACCATAGATATTATATTTGGTATTATAAATATATAGAAATTGTATCATTCAAATTACAATAATACTTAAATAATACTAATATTATTGAATTCAAAGTATGGCTATTTGAGTTAATAAAATGCCTTAGAACATATTACAGATGCGTTTGGCTTTATTGCTTTGACTAGGTACTTACTTGGTATTTGTGTGTTTCAGCAAACTTAATAATTCTGTATTTAGAACAATTTTTTGAATTTATTTGTTTATGGGTATTGATAATATACACTGCTGGTGTCTGGCATTCTCACAGCACTGATTACTCTAGCAAAATATTTTTTAATTACAGTATCAGTAATAATAGTAACATATTGTTTAGTAAACACTGCACACACAGTAATTCAAACCAATTATTGGTTAGACATATTTTATTAAACTGTTTGGTTGTCAAAAAAAAAAAAAAAGCTTTAATTAATTTTAATTGTCAGATTATTATTATAATTATTGCACTGATTAAAAATGTAAATACCTGCTTAAAACAAATAATAATAATAAATAGATAAATAAAATGTAATAAAATTGTTTTATGTCTATATTTATTTTTATTTAATGAATATTTTGTGATTTACTTTAATTATATACCTGTTTGCACAAATATATTTGTTGGAAATTGTAAAATGAAAAGTATCAAAAATACCTATCGCGTTTGTTTAGTATTTTTTCATTATAAATATAAAAACTGAAATAAATGATCAGAATCTACAAAAGACCATCTTAAATTAAAATGAATATTATTACACAGAAAAAAAATTTAATTTTTAAACTGTATAGTTAAATTGATAAATATTCACTATTTTAAAAATTGTTTAATCAAAATTTTAAATACAATAACCAGTTAAATGATTATAAAAACATCATATTAAATTTTAAATTCGACAGATAGCGTGTTTCATTTATTTATCGAACTTAAAATAATAAATCATACTCAAAAACTTTTTTTTCCTTTTTAGTAGATTGCTGGTGTTGGTTAAATATTTTTATAAAGGATATTTAACATGATTAATATTTTGTATTTGAATTATTTGTTGTAATATTATTATAGCCTTATTAATTTATTTTGACAGTTCTATTATGACTTAGGTAGTTAAGTATAATATAATTAATGATGTGTCTGGTATTTTGTAATGGGTATAATAAACTAGTTGTTTACATTTTTGTTGAAGTTTTATTCAAGTAAATAATAAATATTATAAAGTTGCATTGATCAGTTGATAGTTGTCAAGCCATGTTACATATTTTGCTTCATCTAATTTTTCTCCGAGTTATTAACAATTGTATAAACCATAGATTTTGTTGTGTACCTATATTAAAAAATTTACACATTTGTGTAATAATTGTATGAATTTCACTAGAGTAATATGAAGTGAAATATTCATGTAAAGTTTTAAAGTTATCAATGTGTCTCTTCTAATTAAAGTTTTATGGTAAAAATTTAAGTTTATTTTTAAATTATTTATATTTACAACTAAGTGACACTTGTGATCTTTAATTTCATAATTCTTTTGTTTGAGGTTTAAGAATAACTAGTTATTTATATTTTAATGTATAATATACCTAACTGTACTCTATAAATATAGTTAAAAATCTATTATATAGGGTGTCTATGAGGATTTACTCTTTGATATATCTCTTTAGATACTGAAGATAACCAAATTCAATTTTTTTTTTAAGTCACTGTTACAAGGACTACAAATATTTCATATTTTAATTGAATTTAATGGTCTGTTCAAAACATTGTTAAAGTTATTTTTTATTTTATTATTTTTGTAAAATTTGAAGCTATCCATTTTATAGAGTTTATTTTTCTAAAAATGTTGATGTTTCATCATTTTATTTTCATCAACCTCGTGATTTTTAATAATTAGAGATTAGTTTTAAATTTCCAGAAAACTATCGTGAATTTTATTTTTTAACATGACATGATAATATATAATAATGATGATAATAATGGACATGACATGGCTGTGTGTGGTTGTATTATGAAATTATAATTTTTATCATCTAGTGGTAATTATTTGGTAGAGCAACAAATGATTATTCAAATCATGTCTTAAAAGAAGACAAGATAATATCTAAACATTAAATTATTTTCTATGGTATTAAAATTAATACAGCATTTTTCTGAAAATGTATTATTTATATTTACTAAAAAATGTATTGTTAATTATAAGACTAATGTAAATAAAATATTAACAACTTTTTTGGAAAAATAAACTAGATAACTATCTTCAATTTTTTCAAAAATAACAAAATGAAAAATAATTTTTTTTCCTAACCATTTAATTCAATTAAAGAAAGGATATTTTTTGTTCTTTTCTCCGTGAGTCTTATAAAAAAAATTATAGGATTTGATTATTTTCATTATCTCAGGAGATTTCACAATGGATGAATTTTGAAACACTATAGTCCTTTACTCAAAAGTAATTGCTTTGTTCTCACTGTTTAAATTTACATTTATTTATTTATCTGATAAATTAAGGAATTAGTAAATATAGGTAATATTTTTTTTTTGATTTTTATACCTCAATTCTAAAGTTTAATTTTTAAAATGTTTTAAATTTCATATTTTTTAGAGCTTGTATTATATTTATCATATATATATATATATATATATATATAGAGTGTTCCAGTATGATTTGACAAATGCATAAACTTTTATTCTATTAATGATTTTTATTTTATTTTTTGAATATTATTACTACAAAACTGTACTATAGCAAAAATGTATTATTATTATATTTTAGGTCTCAAAATTTGAAATTTTATACTACAGTTTTAAGAAAAATTCAAAACAGCCATTTTGTAAACTTTATTTTAGGAAAATATTAGTATTCAAATTTATAATAAAGGTTAATCCGTTCATTTTCTACAATTTTTTTAAGTTTGCAAATAATTAATTTATTTTGTCTAATACATCATAATAATGGTAATATTTTGATGTCAATTGGTGATATTATGACTTATTTAATAATATTAAGTTATTTGCATACCTTAAAAAGTTGTAGAACATTAACGGATTAATCTTTATTAGAGTATTAAGCTCCAATATTTTTCTAATAAATCAGATTCACACTATGGCTATTTTGAATATTTTCTAAAACTATAGTATAAAATTTCAAATTTGAAAATTTGGGTGCTTAAAATAAAGTTGCTTGTTATTGCCATTGTGCAACACTTTAGTAATAATTTTTTAAAAAAAAAGTTAAAAATTATTAATAGAACGAAAGTTATTGCATTTGTACTGGGACACCATGTATATTACTAATATGATATTATTAATAGATAATGTGTTCAGAAATCAATTATTTAATAGTGAGATTCAATCTGTGATTTAAGTTAGACCATTTTACTCTAAAAATATACTTTATAGTAGGTATATTTTAAAATGTTAATAATGTGGCAACCTTTATAAAAATGTATAGATAGTAATAGCATTTAGCATTGATTGCTATGGATTAAATATTATGTTACAGGATTGTTGTTCTTTAGATCTTTCAATATCAAACTACTTTATTATAGCTTCATTGTGCTGTGAATAAAGTATATATTTGTCAATATGGCATCTAGCATGTGTTTTTCGTTTATGAAATCTGTGACGATAATCTTGTTAATTTGTGTTTTCGCGTAAGTAATAAATAATATTAATACTGTATTCCATCTATATTTTACATTCCTTAATATTTATGAATAATAATAGATAGTAAAATTAAATCAGTAAAATATTTTAAAGTATTAACTTCATATTGCTTTTAGTCACAGGAATAATCTGAATTCATTTATATAGCCAGGCATATGCACTCTAAAATATTTTAGAGTAGGTATAGATAGAGTTTGACAGTATGTTATAAAATCTAGTGATGCCCAGCTTATTTTCTTTGGCGGATTGCATTAACGCTTATGTTCGCTAAGTGAGATTTGTATCTAAATACATCTTTATTCTAAAAGATTTACATAACATGTTTAATGAATTTATGTTAAAATAATTTTTGTGTCAATTATATATTTTTGCGACAATAATACAAATAAACAAATTGGAATTAAACCTATTGTTTTGAGATTTATATGTACATAATTATTTTTATTTTTATTTGATAATCTGGGATTTTATCGATTCTGCCGATTTCATACCAATTCCGCCAAGTGTGAATTCCGTTGGTGGCTGTCTTTATTTATAACTTACGGATTATGCCTAATTTTTGTACTACCGATTCCACCTGGACTTAAATAATGCTATCTCAATGCAGCCCAAGTATTAGTAGAAATGTGATTATACCAATAAACAACATAAAACTGTTACGTATTTTTATTGATTAATACAATAAAGTTGTTAATGTATATCAATATTTTTAAAAACATGAATCGCAAATAATTGGTAAAAATATTTTGAACACAATGAAAAAGTTCCATATACAAATATTTTATCAACAGAACATAATACTGTGATATTACTTACAGTCTAAAAGCAAATAATTTTATTAAATTTAACACCAAAAATACAAAATTTTCATTTTCAATTATATTTATTTGCCTATTTTTCATTATTTTTATGATTGTAGTAATACCTCATGGAACTATAGGATATTCTTTTTTTCGTTTACGGTACAGAATTTATCAATATTTTGTATATCCTTACTCGTTAAAATGTTTGTATCTTCAGGATTTAGCCATTTATCTGAATCATACAATTTATAATTTTTTATTTTGGCATTTTCTTTTCATTTCATTTGATAGAGTTTTTATTGTTATTATTTACCTATTTTTTTTATTGTTAAGTGTGTGTATTCAAATCATTTATTATATTTCTGTATATAATCAATATACATAAAAATTATAGGAAAACCCATAATATATAAACATATAGAAGTTTTTGACGGAATCGACAGGTCATTATCTAGATCAGTGATTCCCTACTCAACACTAGGCATGGCTCACTTTTGTGAATTCATCACCATTACAGACCACCAATTTCACCACCTCTGTTTATTTCCTCACAACCTGTTATTTTTAACTTATTTATTAATACCAGACTAATAATTTAGTAAAAAAAGGTGACTCAAATTTGAATTCGGATATTTAATTGAAATGAAATTAACATATTAGGAATTTAAATTAATTTATTCTTACTCAAATGTGACAAATGTGAAAAATACAGGTTAAAATAATTAGAACTTATTTAATCTGTAAAAAATTTAAATTAATAGGTAATAGGTATGACTTATTACTTATTAGTATGCACTTATTTGATGAGTTGTGGGATCTTCGAATCATGCTGTCACTCAATACAATGCATTAGAATTCAGACAATTTCTTTATTTGTTTAATAGTGAAACAAATCTTTGCTCGCATAAATATCTGGTTGAAAAAGTTATGAGAAAACGTAAGGCTGTTTGGCAAATATTTGGGTATCCCATAACCATTTTACATCAAAATTATTTTGAGTTTACGTTAGCAAACAAATTCTTTAAACTGCTATTGATCTGGAGTTCAATTATTTCTTTTTGAATTTCAACAAGAGCATTCTTTCATTGACAATAAAAGGATGTTGATCTAATTTCTTAACAGCATAATGTTTTATATACTATATAATTGTGAAAATTTTTGGATTAATTTTTCCTTAAGGAATTGTAGGTATTCTATTAATACATTACCTCGAACACTTCGCTTGTTATAATAGTTTGTTAATCAATATTTATTAAAAAAAAAAAATTATGAACATGAAAAAAATTCTTTAGCTGCTTGGACCACTTAAGGTGAGCTCACTGACCACCAGTTGGGAACCACTGATTTAGATTAATAAACCAAAAAATATTTATCAGCAGATTCGATATGTCGTCTTATCGAATTTAAATTGATCCGGCAAAATCAATATATATATATACCTGATAATCTAAGTGATTTAATAAAAAATTTATCTAACTACCATTTAAAATGATCTAGTCAGAAAAGATATTTTAGTTGGTTTTGCCATCAAATTTTAGTATTCATTTGTGTGAGCTTTTAAAAATAAAAATATATAAGAGGAGTATATTGTACTAATAATAATGCATAGATTTTGTCATATTTTGGATTAGTTTTATATATAAATAGGAGAGTTTACATTTACTATAAAAGTCACATTAAATAATTATCATTCTTCCAACAGAAATTATAATTTTCATCATTTATGTCAATTATAAAGGCAATAAAAATAATCCAAAACATGGCAAAGTCTACATTATTATTAGTGGGCACATATAAACTCTCTTAAAAATAAATATTCGTATCTTATTTTACTTATCAAGTAGTAAACTCTCCAAAAAATAATTTGCAATCAAATTACTTTTATGTATTATACTCCCCTAAAGATTTTGCTACTGTATTACTCATATGTAAATTCCAATAAAATAATTTTAATATTACATTACTTCCTTAAAAATGTACCCATTTGATTATTGTCAGCAATAGCTATAGCAGGGGTGGCCAAACTTTTTTTGGCAGAGATAGAACAAATTTTTTTTTTGAAGATCGACTTTTATGTATATTTTTTAAAATAATTATTGAGTATATTGGGTGCAGGTATAACAATAATATTGAATTCTTTTAGTGGTGGACATTTGATAAAATTGACAAAAAATAAATTCTAACAAAATTGACTTTGAAATCATCTGCGATTGATTGTTTGGTCACCCATCTAAATACATTTTGCCATTACTACATTATATTATATTTGAATCAAAATATAATATATCAGTAGAAAGTTCCTTTACATATTCTAAAAATGAGTTAATAATTATTTAAAAATAATTAAAAAAACATTTTTTGCTAGTCAGAATTTGCATCTGAAGAAATACATTCGAAACGAGATTAGAAAGCAATCGTAAATATATGAAATATAAATGTATAGATTGTAGTAAAGTTAAATGTGAGGTTACTTTGTAATAATTATGGAAATAAATTATAAAAGTGCAACTTATCTAAATAATAAGTAATAACTATATATTATGTTATGAGACAATTGTTATTGATATAAAGATAAGATATACCTAACATACATAATGATGTATTATATGTTGTATCAATTTATATAACCTGAATATTAATAAATTTATTATTTATTATTAATTAATTAGTTATAATAAAAATAATCTGACTAAATATTTTTTATTATGTGTCCTAATTAATGTTCAAACTCTGTAATTGCTCATCTAATCTAACAATTAAAAAGTTGTACATACACAGATATTTAATATATATGTACTATAATTCTAGATACTAGCTATCCGTTTAGCTTGATGTAAGTTGCTTTGAAATCGAAAATAATCTAATACCTCTTATAGAGAACATTATATATGAGTAATATATATAGAAGCAAAATAATTTTTAGGGTAGTATACATGAGTATAATACAGTAGCAAAATATTTTTAGAGGAATTTACAATATTTCATTTTGTGATCTCCCAACATTTCAAACTGAAAATATCGCTAAAAACCAATAAAGTGTAACGTAGACTAAGATAAGTATGATGTTTCATTTTTTAATTTACCTTCATAATATGAAAAAGGTTGTTCTGTTTTTTTTTATTTATCAATAAATGGTTAATATTTTCCTTATTTTGTTGGTTTACGTTTTAAATTTAAAATAATTCATAGGTTACAAAAATAACTTCACATCCAATATAGGAATAATTATTTTAATGCATGGATATTTAAACAACAAATTACATTTTTATAAAATCAAAAAATTTTTAAATAAAGAATTAATTAATTTGTAATAATAATATATTTTGATACTTACAAGTAAAAAAAGTCTGACTACAAACTAAGGTATTTTAATTATAATTTTGTGAATATAATTTTTATGCTCTTAATAAAATGTTATAACAATAAGTCATTATTTGTATGATATTTTTAGAATTTATATTATGAAGCTATGGAAATTTGAAGTTTAAATAATTGAAATAATAAATTACTTGAATAGAAATGTAATCTAACGCTAAAACGTATGTTTTAAAAATTTCACTTTTAAAAACCAGTCATACTTCGTTCCTTGGGTGGGATATTTGTGGTAATTGTGTTGAATTGTAAAGAAACAATAAATCAAACTTAAGTTAATATACAATAATAAGTGTCAATATTATGTACGGTATAATTAACAATTATTTTTTAATAACAGAATAATTCATGTTCATTTTATTATTTATGCAAATGCTCAATTTTGTATACACTCACGTGCAACTAAATCAACTCACCCCTCTATTGTGTACAAAAAGGCAAATATTTTTAAAAATGACTAAACCGATTTTCACAAAATACATTTTTTCTGAAAGCCTAATATTTTTACTTTACAATGACGCCATTATTAAAAATATGTTTTTAGTATTTTTTTTTATAATAAATTTTTAAATAAAACGCATGCAAAATGATATTGTATAAACAATACAGAAAACCTCGCGAGACGTATTTAAAATAAAAATTCTTAAAAATTACACCCTTTGTAGAAAAAGTAAAGCAACTTATAGACAAAAATCTGGACATACTCATATCACAGGTATTCCTCGCTCCTTGGATAAAATACTCTTGTTGGGTGTGTAGAATTTTAAAGAAATGATAAATCATTTCTTCAATAATATGATTCTGAACGAAGGAATTTGTTAGTATAAAGAACAATAATAATCATCATTTTCAACAAACCCATCAAGAGTATCTGACCATAAAGCCAAGAATACCTGTGGTGCAAAGTATGTCCGACTGTCTTGTTTATACTTCTTGTCTATAGGTACTTAACTTATTATTGCTTTACTTTACTTTACTTTTCTTTATTTAATAAATAAAGAACAGGGAAAAAAATGTTCAAATTTTTTTTTTACATTTTCAACATTTTCTTGCACCAAAATATTTTTCATGTTATTTATCTACCTAATTTATCTATGTTTAAACTTTCAAAGAGTTCTATCAAAAATAGATGGTTTACGAGTCTTTTATTAAATTCTGGGTTGTTCCCCCACCCCTCAAAAAAAATTAATTGAAAAATTTGAAAAATGACCCCTCAAAATCAACTAGAGGTAAATTCGGTTTCAAAAAGTTGCTGATAGAGACTTTTGGACAAGTATTTCCATACGAAAAAGTATAACAGTGTTTATGTTAAAGTTTTAATTGCGTTACAAGTTTTTAATTGGACATTCAAATTTCCATTTGTTCAAATAGTTACATCCAAATGCCCTATTTCCTATTGTAGGTTACAATTGTGCACTAGATTATAGTGGCCAGGTATAATTTTAAGAAATCCGGGATAAATTTAAATTACTTAGAAACCAGGGCTCTTTAGTTCATGCACTAAAAATGCATAAATTAGCATGCATTCATGCACTAAAAATTGGCAAAATATGTATTAAAATATACACTAAAAAATTAAAAAATATGCATTTGTATGCCCTAACATTTTAAAATTATGCACACAAAATATGTATTACGTAAAAAAATCATAAACAAATATTAAAATAATAAAAATATATCCATTAATTTAAGTACTTTATTCCTTTTAAGTTTTATACATTTTTATATGTTTCGTTTTGACGAAAAACTGTATTTGAGGATGGTAGTGGGGGTGATAACATTGCTTTCACGGTACTGCATAAAACTGTTGATTATAAATACTATTAATAATTATTGGTGAAATGCATAAAATCTATTTGTTATAAAAAATCATATAAATGTATAAAAATAAATAGGTAGCCATACTGGAATAAAAATAAATCAAAACAAATACTTTCATTTTGTTAACGGGAAAGTAAATAAATAAGACATTTTTCAAATATTTGTCTAAAAAATTTTTAATGAAATTTTATGCATTAATAACTCTAAAATCGACAATATATCAAATATGCCCTTACACACAAAACATGCAAAAACATGCACTAATAAATTTTATATTTTAATTACCATTGTTATGAAATGGATTTGTATCTCACTCTACATGTTTTTCTATGTAGCAAAAAAAAAACATGCAAATGCATGAACTTAACGAGCCCTACTTATAACTATAATTAATTTAAAGATTTAACCAAATAAATCCTTACCATTTTTAAACATTTAATATCACTATGGAGTATAAAATATTTAAATAATGATATTAGAACATTTTTTGTTTTTGACAATAACTATTTTAAAGTACAAAATAGTCGAATACTTTATATAAACATTACTAAAATTTTTAACTTTTTCCTTATGTTTTCACTAAACATTTTTGTTTACTGTGAACATTCTCAAAAAACGGATGGTTTAATATATCACAACCATATTAAGTCAAATTCCTGGGCATGTATAATTTCAAAACCGGTACAAAATGATCCCAAAGAAATTTGGGACACTGGGACATAAATTCCAAAACGGCCACTCTACACTAGATATTAGTTGGGCATCACTTTTTGACAGTACTATGTTTAATATTTAAATTAAAATTTGCTTTGTATGAAATTTATATTAAAATTAATATTAATATGTGCAGTGGCGTTATTTCACTTTTTTAAAGGAACTGCTGAAGACCGGTCTATTTAACTGAAAAAAAACTTTTATCTATTTTAACATTATTTTACATTCTTCAGATGCTGCAATCCACTGAGCCATGGGGTTTGTAATGTTAAGCCTTGGATTTTAAGGTTATATAAGCATTAAATATTTTCATATGAGCATAAATTACATGTATGTTGATGGACCATCTCCGGCTTTGGCCTATAGTTGGTCAGATACTGGCCTGGTGACATTATAAATCCCTCTCTCCCCCTAAATGACGCCACTGAATATGTGTTTAAAACAAAATATTTGAGCTTTATTGTAGAATGCTTTTTTTGTGTTTAAATATATTTATATATATATGTTTAATTTTGTGTTAAAAAAAGTATAATTGGCAGTTTATTAGTGTTTTAATTAAAAATTAACTGTAAATGATTCTAATATAATATAGTTTTCAATTAACTTTCATACTTAATATTAAGTTCTAAGGCTTATCTGTAATATAGTGTACAAATATTTGACTAATGACATGATACATTCATATTAAGGTTTTCTTTTTTCTGTCTTTTTTTTTTGATTTTTTTTTTTTTTTTTTGTGCTGCATGCTAATACTTTTGCACAGGACCAAAAAAAAGATTGCCTCAAAATTTTAGCTTCCTAGATTAAATCAGTGAATGACTGCAAATTCAGTTTGTTTCCCATTTAATTTTTTCAAAAATTACATTCAGTTAAAAAAAAAAAATTGAACAAGTATATGTTTAAAAATAATGAAATTCTCTATGATACATAATATATTTATACTTTTTTGTCATATTAACCTGTAGCACCAGAAAAAAACCCTTATATATATATATATATATATGTATGAGTAACATGAGTATCAACAGGTATTAATTAATTATTATTTGGGGATTTTGTAAATAACATTGTAGTTAATCTATAACTTAAAATTGGAAGACTTAAAGAAATCCTGTATTTAGTCCAACAGAGGTCAAATATTGAAAAAGTTTTCAGGTCTATTTAAGACTATTGTTGATAAATAGTGATCATTTCTAGACAGCACCATTATTTTTGGTGTTAAAAACATTTTGTGAAAATTTGATTTTGGGTATATTTTACAATTTTTTTTTAATATTTTGTTTCTTATGCTAGAAAAACTATTGAGAATTTAAAAAAACGACCCCGCTTATAATACCTAGTAGATAAAAAACATTTGAACTCTTCAGTTCTTCATAAAAATGAATAGAATCAGTATTATTTATGAATAGAATCAATATTATTATAAATAGAACAGTACATCTACATACTGATTACTTTTAGAATTTTTGATGTTATTTTCCTGTACTTAAGCTTTAATGTTTTGTCTAAATTTCTTGACATCTGAATATTCTGAATACCTAAATATTTTTAAACTATTATTCAATATGCTACAAAAAATAATACCAAAATTAACAATTTTATAATAATTTAAATTTGTTTTTACTCCCCAAAAAAATACAACACATTTTATAGGAGGTGTATGGAAAAAAAAACAGTCTTCTTTTAATGATAATAATATACAACATATCCATAAATTACATTTTCAGTTACATATAGTGTACGCTTATAAGCAAAGGCGAAAATAGGAAGCTTAGCCCCCAGAATTTTATAAATTGCATAACATTACCATTAGAGTAAATCAAACAAATATTTTAGCCCTCTAAATTTTTATTCTAACTTGGCCTCTAAATATTCTTTATACTCTAAGATGAGTATAAAGTATAATGTTTAATGTATTTTTTTAATATAGTTGTGAATGTTAAGAAATAAGAATACATAGCTTCATAAATATATGATATTTATTTACCTACAGTAAATTGACTGCTATATAAATATAAAAAATAAAAAAAAAAGCCAGGTAGACTTTACATCATAGATATACTAAACTTTTCGGATGGGATATTCTTGGTAGTTGATTGAATTTTAAAGAAACGATAAATCATTTCTTCAATAAAACAATTTTGAGCAGAGGTTCAGTTATTATACATTAAGCACGTAACCATGGTTTTCATTGTTACTAGGATTATCATAGTTGCCATGGTTACAGGGTAGGGTAGGTGTGGTAGTAGTGGTAGGTTTGGTAGGGGGTCGTGAATGTAATATATAGTTCAGAAGCTGATCGAGGCTTTTGGATTAGTATTTCTATACGCAAACATTTTTACAGAACAGAAAAAAAAATAAGTAAATAAAAACAAAAATCATTGTAAATTCATAAGTTTCTTTGTTCCGCTCAAGATCTAAAATTCTGTAATTAATTTGTTACTAATAAATATTAACCTAGACATATTGTGGGATTATTTTATGTATAGTCATTTTTTACTGTTGTTATTCTTATATTTTGTCATTAATCATAATATGTATTCTCATATTTATGCATGTTTAATTTTAGATAAAAATCTTGTTAAAACATATTTTATTGGTATAAATAAGTGTGTGTGTGTGTATATATATATATATATATATATATGTATATAAATTTGTATATTTTTCATTTTAAATTTTTGATTGCAAATTGTTTTCTTTAGGACATGTTGCATATTTTCAAGTTTCCTGGGAATAGTATTAGTTCTCCTATTCATAGTTATACCAATTGTTTTTCGGTATTCACCATCGCTTCAAAGAGGAATGATTTTTCTCAATTATGGTAATAAACAATTACTTAATTTGCAAAATTATGAAATTTTTAGTATTATAAGGAATAGTGGAATCATATAATAAGTAGGTTTACATAGGCCTATTAGTTTTTGAGACATTCAAAACTAAACTAATAATATCTACTAATTTTATCTTATTGGATTAAATAACTTCATAAAACAAATTAGTTAATATATAATGAACGTAATTAACATATATATTTTTCTATTAAATACATATATGTATGTGTTTGTATATATATATATATATACATATTCTTAAATTAATATTCAATGGACATTACTAAGAAAATGAATTTAATTTTTAATTATTAGATTAATTGTACCTTTTAGTACAAAATGTAAATAACTCCCTTATTTCCAAAATATATTTTAGAAGTAAATTTGTCATTTTTTTTTTTTTTTTGCTTACAACAATATCAAAGAATTATCAATAATACTAATATTACATTTTTTATTATTAATATATTAATAAATAATAATAATTATTTTTATATTATTTATTATTATTATTATAATTAATAAGTTAACAAAACTAATAAATAATTTTGTTTTAACATAGTGCGTATTCCAGCTACTGTTAATTACAGCCATCCTGAAAATTATGGTATTAGAGGAACCAGAAACTTTTACATTGAAACATATGACAATATGACTTTAGGAGTTTGGTATGTACCTAATTTTAATATTATTTTGAGACAATTCTTCTATAGTTTTAGTTATCAAATTAATATTTTATTAATTAAATTTTTTGTGTATTTTGTAGAGCTGGTTTAATTGATATAATTTATAATAATACAACTTGTAAATATTAAGAAATTTTAATTAAAATATACTTGGGTATAATAAATTTTCTATTTTTTAGTAATCTATCAAATAGCCCAAATAGCATAGTTTTTTTAATAATTGTAATTACTTTTTATAATCTTTTTTTTGTGTAGTCTTTTGTGTTTTAAGATATTATATTCAGGATGATTTTAAATTTTGTAAAACTATGTGTTTATGAAGTTCTTAAAATGTTACAAAATACATAACCCAAAACATATACCTAATTTACTGTTAATACAAAAATGAACTTTATATATAGTTACTACAGTTAATAGTGGTCAAAAATGGTTTTTTCCATATTAATCCATATTTGTGATGTTTGACATAAAATATAGTTTGTGGTAAAGTATTGTAACTTTAAAATTATTATAAACAAATATACAAAAAGTATCTCTAAACTACCCAAGGGAATTAGTCACATATGTTCAATGTTTACCTGTGTGAATGATTATGCTTCTAAAATTAAATTGAAAAAATATATTTAGTTTTTCGCTTCTTCAGAAAAATTTCATTTTTGTTACTTGTGTTACTTAATTTGTGGTGTATTGTATTAATTCTTCAATAAAACAATTCTGAGTTGCATCTTCAGTTAATTACAATAATAAAAAGAGAACAAGAAAAAAATTGTTTACCTGATAAGGGGGACAAAATAGGAAAATCAATTTTTTGATAGGAAAAACGTGTTAGAGAAAAAACTTCACATATTAAAAAAGTTTCTCCAAAATATTCTCTATATTATTGTCTATATTTAAATTTTCATAAAGATTTGATATTAAAGAAAGTTTTGAAGGCGTTTTTGTTAAAATTTTAGGTAGTTTTTCCTAAATTTTGGAAAAACTTTTGAGAATTTTGAAAAATAATTTCTTTATAGTATCTTTTATAGTAAAATTCTTATTCAAAAAGTAGCTGTTCAGAACTTTTAGATAAGTTTCACTTAAAGAAAAAGTATTTAAAGGAAAAAAAACATCATTGTAACTGAATTGAAAATATGTTTTATGGTATTTAATACATTCATTTAAACATTTATTTTCATTTAAGAATGCAATTTTCTTTTATTCCTCCCAAATTTAAGTTATGTAATAGGTATGTCTATAATGTTATGAAAAGCTGTCACTGTATGTTTATTAGATACAGTTTTTTTAATATGTTACTAAAGAGTTTTCTTTCTGACCCCTCCCCCTTACCCCTTGCCTTAGACATGTGTATAATGTATTCATACAATATTATATACAAATATAAATTAAAATAATAATTTAATTAATTATTTTGTAGGCATGTTTTACCTAGAAATTTGCTGGAGAAATATGAAGACAATAAAACATATTATGAAACACTTTTAAGTCATGGTGAACCAATTGTGATATATATGCATGGTAATTCAGGTACTCGTGCTAATGCACATAGGGTGCAATTGTATCATGTGCTACAAAATATAAACTGCCATATAATAGCTGTAGATTATAGAAGTAAATATGTCATGAATTTTTTGAATTGATAGGTAATTGATTTAAATTAAAATTTTTTACAAGGTTATGCTGATTCTACTGATGTCATAGTTAGTGAGCTTGGTGTGGTAACAGATGCAATGGAAACGTTTAAATGGGTCCAAAAGCGTGCCAAAGGCATTCCGATCTTTGGCTGGGGTCATTCTCTGGGCACTGGGTAAGTTGTATCCTAATGATTCAATTAATAATAACCTGAATATTTTTATTTTTAAATTTAAGT
Source organism: Stegophylla sp. TES_Ste_2020 (assembly GCA_025469315.1). Classification (NCBI taxonomy): domain Eukaryota; kingdom Metazoa; phylum Arthropoda; class Insecta; order Hemiptera; family Aphididae; genus Stegophylla; species Stegophylla sp. TES_Ste_2020. Next base: position 25,636 of record JAIPRM010001729.1, read on the forward strand.
AATATTTTCCTAATATTTATTTATTTATTTTTAATATGAAGAATCAGTTCACATGCATTTTCTTTGCTAGAGAAAGAAGGCATTTATCCTAATGGTCTCATATTAGAAGCTCCGTTTACCAAAATGAGTGATGAAATACAAGAATATCCACTTACCAAGGTAAACATTTTCTGGTTATATATTTTTACTTCTGTATAAGTTTTATTTCATTTTTATAATAATTAAATTTGGTATTAGATAAACAAAATAAAATAAAAATCCTAGCTTCATCAGACTAGATTGTTATACAGTAGAATCTTTCCTTAATGGGTACTTCTAAATAGCGGATGGTTTTTTTAGAAATTGAAACTAGATACCTTTTGAAAAATCCTCTACACTCAAGACTCTCTAAATAACGAACATATTTATGCCATTTTAATTTTTGATTTTGTCAATTTTTATTGTAAATTAGAAATGAAAGATAAAGAGTTTACATTGTTAAGTTGTATTTTATTACTGTTATAGCTTATCACATACATGAAGAAGTAGAAATGGTGTCTGGTCAATAAAAACATTTTTCTTCTTTATGTCATGTGAAGACCTATTTCTTATTTAGTTGTGATAATCTTAGATTGAAATACGGTTTGCTGCAATAGCTCAGGGATACTGAAGTACACATTTAAGGACAAACTTCAAAATTTTAACTCTTGTAGTATGCGCATGCGCAATACAATTTTTTTTTTTTTAATTGCAACACCTATTTTTGTTACCAGATATGGATAGATTATTTTATTCTAAGTAATTTTGGTCCATTGACTATAGTTCTAAACCTAAAATTGAAAGAGTTACAGCTTTTTGAAATTTTAAAATGATTACATTTTTTTGATTTTACCAAAAACATAAAAAAAAAATGTATTGCTAATTTAAATTTAATTAGTTTAAAAATAAATTTACCAACTAAATTGACAATGACATTGTAATTATTGAATTATTTCCAGTTTTATTATTAGTACTTTGATAATAGTAGATTATTTCTAATTTTATTCTTAGTACTTCGATAATTATTGTAGATATTGTTTGATTATCAAAAATGAACTAATGCACGTTCACTCAGTATTGTACGTTCATCGATGACACTTATAACTTTTAACATAATACTTTGAAAGATTTTTCTTTTTTTCTTCTTTAAAATGTTAAATAATAGTGAAAAAGTTGATATGATTTTAATTTATGGAATTTTATTTTAGGTTTAGAACTATGGTCAATGGATCAAAATTACTTAGAATAAAATAATCTATCCATATCCGGTAAAAAAATTTGTATTGTGCATGCGCATACTACAAGAGTTAAAAATTTGAAATTTGTCCTTAAATGTGTACTTCAGTACCCCTGAGCTATTGCAGCAAACCGTATTTCAATCTAAGATTATCGGGCTGAGATATTTAGTGGTACATTTAAAACGGGACACACTATATTTATTTCAATTTTTATTCATGTTTCTCTATTCATTGACTATTGATTAACTTGATGATGATTTTTAAAATCAAAACCAGTCGTTAACCCAGTTTTTATAATTTTCTATGGCTAAGTTATATTTTATATCAATATATAGTATAAAGCCATACATTATTTTAGATTCTGAACAAAGTGAGGAACCTAGTGTTTTTACAATGATATTATTATTTTCTGCAAACACTTTTTTTATATAGAAATACTTGTTCAAAAGTCTCAATCAGCAACTTTTTGAAATCAAATTTCCTTTAAATTGTACTTTAAAGAGGTCATATTTTGAATTTTTCAATTCTTCAATTTTTTGGGGGAAAAACTACCTAAAATTTGTCAAAAAGACTCGGAAACCATAATTTTTTGTTATCCAAACTTTATGAAAATTTAAATCTATATAGACAATAATGTGAAAAATATTTTAATGCTAAAAAATTTTGATTATGTAAAAAAAGAAATTTGGACATTTTTTCTAATTCTTTTTTCAAATTAAATTTGTTTTTTATTTCTATATTTATTAGATAAAAAGAAGCAAAGTAAAGTAAAGACTAGAAAGTTGAACTTAAACTTCGTACCATGGGCATTCTTTGGTCTTCGGGTCAGATACTCTTTTTCGGTGTGTTGAATTTTGAAGAAACTGTAAATCACTTCTTCAATCATAGAATTCTGTTCAAAGTATATTAATAATATAAAAATCAATAATAGTCATCATTTTCAACTCGCTCATCAAGAGTATTTGATCTGAGGAGCAGAGAATACCCATGATAGGATGCAAAGTATGTGTCCAGCTTTCTTGTCTATACTCTACTTAGCTTTACTTTATTATTTTTTTTTATCCAATAAATAAAAGAAAAAAAAATTTTCTCAGATTTTCTTGTTCCAAAATATAGTTTCTTATATTGTCTATTTACGTTTAAATTTTCATAAAGTTTGGATTAAAAAAAAAAAAAAAAATAGTTTTCATCTTTTTTTAAAATTTTAGATAGTTTTCTCAAATTTTAAGAAAACAACTGAGAATTTCAAGAAAATCTTGTTTCAAGAAGTTGCTGGTCAAAATTTTTGAACAAATATTTTTTCTATATGAAAATATTTACATATAAAAAAAAAAAAATTAAAAAAGATCAACTTTGTATAAACCCTCGTTCATTCGTTTTGTTCAGAAAATAAAAATACCATATTCATTTTAATTATGTCGTATTTTAAATTCAATGTTTCATTGTTTTTATAGATTCATCGTATGCTACCTTGGTTTGAATTTTTTTTCATTGAACCGGTTGAGCAAAATCATATTATTTTTGATACAGAAACAAATTTGATGCATACAAAATTGCCAATATTAATATTACATGCACGGGATGATGTTGTAATACCCTACAAATTGGGTGAAAAGGTAAAAACATCACATTTTTAAACGCTGTAGATGTTTAGGCTATCTTCTAGTATGCGCTCTACCACAGATTGCTATCTACCTGCAATTACGGGACGATTGTTGTATGCATGCACGGTTTTATATTTTGTATATTTTGTATTGCAAAATGTATGCAAAAGAATTTTACAAAATTATACAAAATGAAGAATCGGTTACTAATTTTTTAATTTCGAAAAATCTTTTAGTAAATGTAGAAAATACATTGTGCAATAAACGTGATAGTGAAATGTAGTATTACATAAAAAAAGAACGCGGGAAAGAAAGGAAATTGTTGAGGTGTAAAAGGAAAGGGTGTCAAACCACTTAAAGTATTAGGTAAGAAACGTAGGTGTTATTCAATATTTTAGGTATAATATTATTAATTAATTACCTATATATTTAGAAAAAACAATAGTTTTTGGACACACATTGACAAAAATGGCCGTAATAATATAGTGGATTGTGCATCAGTGCATAACTTGAACTGGTCTATTATTGGTTAAGTTAGGTTAGGCTAATCAGAACCGTTTAAATTCTACACTCCTGGTAGAGCGGTAGACCAGGTAGAGCGTATACTAGGGTGGGTCACTTCAATATAGCAAAAAAAAAATTATTTTATTTTTACCGGGCATAGTGTTTAAAAGGTGCCAATCGACATCCTTAAATCATATACCAAATTTGGTATAAATATAATACCATATTTAGCCTCCCGATCGACCTTGAAAATTCACTATATTGAGAAAAGAAGTCTTATTAATAAAATTGTTGATTTAGGTAAAAAAAAGTTTGAAAAACATTCTAAATTTAATAAAATTCACATTAAATCCAATTTCTTTAAATATACCTGTTTATTGACAAAAATCTTATAAGAATAAAAATAAGAATATTACAATAATTATAAGTTTAAATTAGTTACAAAGTCTTTCTTACTGTCGAATTTCGGCATAATTCCTCGTGACTCTATCTGTGATTTAATAAAGCCTTCTTTATTTGATTTGTCATACAAGATTCCAGAAGCTTCTGTTACAGTCTTGACAGCTCTTTCAACGGCTTGTGTATAACATGGCAACCGTAGTAAAGATATTTCACCTTCACCTTTTTGCTTGGCATACAACTGAATATCTTCATCAGGTATTGTTTTTAAAATTGGAGGATCAGTGATATTTTTTTACCAATCAATAAGATCAATGAACGATGATGCATTAAAGTTAATCTTTGGAAGTTTAAACAGTCTTACACTATTTGTTTTTATTTTACGAGCTTTTAAAATTCGGCGGGCAGCTAATTCTCGAATATGTTTTTGAGAGTCAGTCAACATTGCAAGTAACAAATTTTCAGAATGAGCGAAATAACTGTTTCTCTGTATTACTGGATCAATTGTAGCTCTGAGTTCAGTTGATAAGTATCTAGATGCAGAAATGAGCTTCCATAGGTGGCGTGCTCCATCTTTGCAAGTAGGATGAATTTTGGTAGAAAACCAAGACGGTGCGTAAACTTTTACAATATAGGGGTTACTAAAATAATAAGATTTTCGGAAGGTGTTTCTGTCGAAACATATAAACGAAGAATTCGGTTAGCACGTGTGAGCCATCGAGCATGAGACATTTTCCCAGGCGATTTATTAAGTCTTCAGGAAATACTCCTGTTATTACTGCAGAGACAATTCTATATAAATATTTTTGGTTTGAACTCATATCTTGAGTTGATAGTACAAGTATTTCTGCGGCAATAGGTTGAAACTGAACAACAGATCTTTTTTCACAGCTATCCAACTGTTGATCAATTTCTTCTGAAAGCGTCTGGGGTCCCGATGTTGAGCCATCAACAGGTATGAATAAATTTCGCAACGGTAATTCATTCATATGCAGCAAGCAGACTATCCATTGTAAAGGTTTATTCAGTCTTTTTTCTAACAAACGAATAATGCTGCCATTTGTCCCTACGTTCATGTTTGTTCCATCGCAACCAACGGCCAACAAATATTCCATAGATAAGTATTTCTCCAAGAAGTAATTGGTGATTGCTTGTTCAATGCACTTAGAAGTACCCGAAGTTGGTGTAATATAACCCAAAAATTTTGTATCTGGTTCTTTTATTAATGAAATATGTTCTTCTAGAATGTTGTGTCTATACTTTTGAACCTTTTTTTCTATAAAAGTTAATGTTTTATCTTTTCGACCGTCAAAGTATAAAGGTGGTATTTGTAAAATTTTGTCTTGTGTCATAATACATCGCCTTGTTTTTTTACGCATTCGACGAAGCTTATTTTTGTCAATAACTTCTGAACTAACAGTATTATGCAAAATCACAGAGGCGATGGCTGCTCCAGCTCTGTCCAAAACTTTATATCTATCGCAAGTTTTTGATAATAAAGCGTAGTCGATTGGAACAGTAGGTTTATTTTCGGGAACTATGTTAACAGCTAGAGATTGTTTTCGTATACGTTGTCATTATCATATTCACTAGATGTGGAAGAAAATGAAATATTGAGGTTTTCTGTATTTTTTGTTTTAACATTACGCTGGGTTTTCTGCCTTGACAACTTTCTTTTTATAGTATTTCTCATTGATTTGTTGCATTTATATCTAT
>JAIPRM010001730.1:0-20259 GCA_025469315.1 Stegophylla sp. TES_Ste_2020
ACGTGCATCCGGAACACGGACACTATGCGGTCGGTCGCGTTGGGCCGGTACTGGTTCTGCTCGTAGCTGGGGTACGGCACCAGCGCGGGCGATCGGTTCGCCGGGTCTGTAAAAAAACGATCGGACGACATGACGTGATTATAAAACTCTGAAGAGCGACTCCGCTCTCCTGTTTAAGAAAAACAGAAAAAAAAAAACAGGGAGCAAAAGCTCTACAAAAAAAGATCCTGTGAAAGATCTGTGAATTCATTATTTCCAAAGATATACTCGTTTAAACGTTCTCGTAAAAATCAAAATTAATAGAAATTTTCGAAAATAATAAATTCACGAATTCAGTATTATGGACCTCTTTTGTAGAAAATTTAATTCTCTACCAAACCTTTTTATCGAAGTTTAGGAAAAAAACCAACGGAAAAAAAGTAAGTAAAAAAAAGCAAGTGAAAAAAAAATGAATGAAAAGAAAGCTATTAAAAAAACAAATAAACTATTATCAAATAGTTTAAAAATTTAATTTAAAAAAAATGTATAAAATAATATAACATGGAGTGTAAAAAAATATTAAAAAAATTAAAAAAGGTTTGAAATATTGTTACTTTTAACAGTTTTACAGCTTTTATTGTTACTTTTTTTTTCTAATGTAAGTTTTTTGTATTATGAAGTTTATCAAAGAACTTTTTTAAAAAAATTAACTTTTTAATTTTTTGTATATGATACATAGTTTTTTAGCTAATACCTCTAATTTATAAAAATTAAATATCTGAAAACGTGCAAAATTAAACATGAATTTTTCTGACATGTATCTAGATAAAAATGTATTTATTTTTACCTTTATCTAGATAAAATTTAGTAAATCTATCTTTATCTTCATCTCGATAATATGTAGTGCGTTTATTTTATCTTTTTCTAGACATATTATTAGTTTTATCTAATCCCTACTGGTTTTCAAGAAAACACTGTAATTTTTGTCCATATTGTGATTACTTTAATATTTGTTTTACGTATTATTCGAGCAGAATTTTGGAGTTAAATTTATATAAAAACATACCTCAAATACTGCAGAAAATAAAAAAAAAATTTCGATTTCCTGTATTTTTATTTTATGGGTTTTTGCCAAATATTTTTGGATTTTGAACCACTGCGCGTCGTAACATCACAACGGTAACCGATTACAATATAACATATAATATATAATTTATGTTTGCGTGTGTGGAACGGTAAATTACCAGAGCCTAAGGGTACGTAGTTGAGGGTGGACGCCACACCGGTCTTCCATCGGGGCACCGTGATGAACAGCTTGTCGCGCCACACCTCCAAGCCCAGCGGCAGGTTGTTGGCCTGTATGTAAGCGCCGCTGTCGATAGCCGCCCGCCTGGTTTCCTGGTCCGGGAACACGAAGTCCAACTGTTGCCAGCTGAACACCTCGCGCAAACGGTCGTTGATCGACAACACGGCACAAGTGCAACAGCAGCCCAAGATCACCGTGGCCAGAAGAGCGGATTTCGCCATCTTTGCCTACGAAAAAGGGGTGTGGAAATTAAAATTTTTATATTCTCCGAGGAAAAACACGTGGTTTACACGAATCGCGCAGCTGAAATTGTTTCGGAGCTCACGATAAAATAACAAAGTTTTTCTTTTGTGAGTACTAAAAATACACGAATTTTTATGATTATATATAGAGTTCTGATTTTTATGCGAAAACATATTTTTAACGAACTTTTATGTTGTTTGATGGGAGTAATAACAAATGTTTGCCTTTCAAAACGTGTAGAATCTATCAAAAAAAAAAATTTCACATAAGTATTAATGCGTATTTTGACTTCAGAGAATATTTTAAAATATTTTGGCTCGTGGTGCGTATTCAAGAATAAATTCCGTTATATTGAACAATAAATTCGATTATCACGATTTGGTAAATTATTGTTCGTCATAAACAATTTTTATTTTTTTGACGTGAATACTTCGAAAGTATTGAGAATACATTTGGAATATTGAGAATATTTTGGAAATATTTCATTAGTCTTTGCTGCTCATACACGACATAGTGAGTTTATGGCACAGTATCATTTAGCGTTACCCAGAGAATACCAATGAAGAGGTAAATGAAAAAGTGTAACAACAGAAAAAATAAACACCATTGTAAAAACTGAATCTAAAAGTATTATACGTTTTTCCTAAATTAATAATGACTGTTTGGGAAGCGTGAGAAATTTCTCTGATGTCTGCAAGAAAGGCGTCGAATAAAAATGGTGCAGAAACACCGATGTAAACGGATAACTTTTTAAGTAGTTCTTTTGCCGAAAATTGAAAATAATCATCGTTGGTTTTCGCTACTCAGAAAATGTTACAAAAGAGATTTTAGTCAAAGAGAACTGTTTTTTAACTGTTTTCTCAATAAATCTCTCTGTATGACAGCGAAAACTGCTAAACGCAATAGAACGAACGATCATCAATGCTCGTTATTGCCCAGCGTTCGTTACGGTTCACGCGCACAAGTCCAGCATTATCGTTGAACATCTAAATAATTAGTACCTACTAATAACGTGGTAAAAAAACGATTTGAATTCAAAAATCGTTTTCGCGGGAACACGTCATTACTGTCCGACTGTCTTTGTATTTTATTAAATTATCTCTGTGAACGTTTGAAGGGTGTTTTGTAATCGTAATTAAAAAAATAAAAATTTTAAATTCCTTTTGTCTATTGAATATACTTTTTCAAAAAAACCACACACAATACAATATTGTATTACAACAATATATGGCCCTAATGTGGGAATGAAAATTATTAGCACGTTTATTATGTGGATACGTATTTCAGCTCGGAAGAAACGTCGAAATGTGTGCCCTTGAGAGTCAAGTCTCAAAATCACACACGATAACGATGGCCTCGGAACCTGCGCAAATCTGCTGCGGTTTCGCGAGAACAACGTTTCGAATGTGTCACCGCCGCGCCGTCTAGTGCGTTGTTCGCAGTGTTTTGTACAAAGATAACCGACAAAATCATTAACATAAGATAACAATTTAAATGCTCATCTAGATAATACACAAAAGACAATCCTATTCATGTGGATAAAAAACAGAAAACTTTAAAAAGTTCACGGCAATTTTATTGTAAATAAAACAATATAAAGTAAATCATAATATTATTTATTCGCTTTAAAATACTCTTTACATATTTTAAAAACACAAAATAAATGCTTAAAAATAATTTTAGATTCTGAGTGGAGTAAGTATTTTTACAATAATGTCTATTTATTATTTTTTTTTTTTTTATTTAAATACATTTTTGTATATAGAAATACTTGTACGAAAGTTTTGAACGACAATTTTTTGAATAAAAAAACCCAAAATTTTCGAAAGACCAAAACAGCTTTGGAAAAAATTAAAAAATACTTCAGTATTGTATAAGTTCAGTCAAGTATATGTTGTAAATAAATATCAACATAATATGTAGCATATACATTTTATATTAATTATATATTATATACTAAGTATATGATACAGTTACCCAAAGAACAACGATACTCTTCGTTCAGCATTTATTTTTTTTTTTTTTTTACTTAAAGTTTACTTTGCATTAAATTTTTTTTAAAGGAAAATGGTACTTTTAACAAATTAGACCTTTTTAAAAAAACTACAAACGCAATAAAAGATTTTAATTTTGTTTAAAATACATTTAATAATATCTACACATTATTTTAGATTCTGAACGATTTCTGTTTTTACAATGATGTTTATTATTCTTTTTTTTTTTTATATAATATTTATTTTATTATTTTTTTATTATAATATAATAATGGCGACCAACGCCAACGCTGACACAGCAGGACTCGCGCACACAATATCTCGGCCGTTTCCCGTTGTTCCCGTACAGCAGATTTTTGTTTTTATTTTTATTTTTACTTTTTTGTTTTTTTTCTACTATTGTCTATAAGCGTTTTTCGGCATCAACCGCAGACCGATAGCGCGCGTAAAACAATAGACGCGCGTGTGGAGTCGTCCAGGCTATCGGGGACTCGTCGGTTTCTTTTTTTTTTTACTCTTGTTTGTTTTTGGTTATCCTCATCATTATGATGACGTTATTACCGTCACTCGGAGAAGGTCACAGACAGTCGGTCGATTCGTATTTAACGGTTCCCGAGACCCACCATACCTGTAGATCAGCGGTTTTCAATCTGATGTGGTCGCGGATGATAATTTAGGGGGGCAAGGACGTAGCCAGGATTTTATTTTGAAGCGGGTCCAGTTATAGAAAAAAAAAAAAAAAGGTAGGACATACTTCGCCGCATCATGGGTATTCTTCGCACCTCGGTTGGTGGCATACACTATTGGTGGGTGCAGTATTGAGTTTTAAAGAAACGATAAAATATATTTTCTTCAATAAAATGATTCTGAGAGAAGCTTCAGTTAATACAGACAGAAATAATTGTCGGTTTTTACATTGAGTATGTTTAACAAAATTCGTTTCATATTTACATTTTATCCGAAATTCGTCAATGATCAGGTGGTACTGTCGAAATTTACACAAAATTTACGAATTTAAACAATATTACTTTTGGAACCGGTAAGAACAGAATAATCGGTGTCCATTTAAAATATATATTTTGTAAAAATGAATATTTTTTTCGTGTATTGAAGTTTGATGTTTTTTTTTTTTTTTTGTAATAATTCTATTCGTGTATATTGTGTACTTACTGTCTCGGCACACCTACAGCTAGTTCGCCATTGTGCCGTGGAACACCGGTTGAGAACCACTGATCCATGTAATTAGAAATTAAAAATCCAATACTTCCTATTGCAGATTTAATAAATTATTGATTTAATTCAGGTAGATTAATAATAGTGTTTATATTCGTGCCATTATCGTAGTCCATAGTGATGCTATAACAATGAGTTCTGTTGTGATTTTTAAATATTTTATTCTTTAAATCTTAATTACTAAGAAGTTCCAAACCAATAACATTCTGATATTAATAATTGTTTGTAATACAAATCGCACAGAGAGGAATTAATATTAAAAAGAGCTTTGGTTGAAAACCACAAAATTATAACGAGACATAAAATAATTACAACAATAATTATCACAATACAGTTATATAGGTACGATGTCATTTATCGTGTATACATAATAATATATTGTAAGTCTTACAACATTGGAAATCGAGTTTTCACAGCTGCCTTGAAATAAAAAATGTACACAATACTATAATACTCACTGTATTTTCAAGCGAATTTTATTGAATGACGGAATCGTAAATTTTTTTCTAATCTCTAAAAAAACTACCTTTGTGCAGTGGTGAATAATTTATTTATTTTTATAAAATTTGCAATTTCGAGCATGATTTGAAACAATTTGAAGAAGACACGTCTGACTAAACACTGGTTTTTTTTTTTTTTTTTTTTTTGTTAAAAAATTGTATTTATTACATTTTGAATTTAGACAATTATTGTTTTTATTTAGTATTTATTTGACAACTATAATAACTATAATACTGTAAACATGTTATACATTTTTTTAGATTTTCACAAAAATTCAAAATAATGAAATGTTTTCCTGTAAAGTTGAACACAGTACAATAAGTCATTATCTATTATTATTGAATTTAAAAGCATAGCGTTTATTGGTTGCAAATCGAAAACGAATTTTCTACGCATAATTAAAAATATATACCAAGACGTTTAATTTTAAATTTTTCGATAAACCCTTGAAACATTGTTTATCTCCATTTAAAATTTTGGAAATAAATAATATAACAGACACACAAGAATGGTGACTAGTTCTATGCTAAAATAAAGTAAAGCAATGAGAAGTATAGACGAGAAAACCGGATATACTTCGCACCATGGATATTCTTCACTCTTCAGGTCAGATACTTTTGGTGGGTGTGTAGAATTTTAAAGAAAAGATAAATAATTTTTTCAACAAGACGACTCTGAATGAAAGAAGTTAATTAATATAAAGAACAATAATTAAAGTTGTCATTTTCAACACACCCACTAAGAGTATTTGACCTGAAGAACGAAGAATACCCGTGATGCCAAGTATATGTCCGGCTTTCTTATCTATACTTATCTTTGTTTTAATTTACTTTACTTCAAGTTAAATGAATATTCCATAAATAATTTCAAATTACAATAAAAATATAAACGTCATAACAAAATAAATTAAAAAGTCACAATAAAATAAGTTAAAGGGATTCTAATTATCTTAAATCAACATTAATTCGCTGTAATATAATTTGTACTAATGTTTATTGAGTTTTCTCAGGTCATTTATGGTTGGAAAAAGTGCAAAGAGTAATTTTTAGCTGGTTAGGATTGTACCCGTTACCGTTGTATCCGAGGAATACGGCTTTTAGTCTATCTAAGCTAGGATAGCCTCTATCTAGGCTTACCTCAGAATCTAAAAAAATAAAAATAGACATCATAGTAAATACACTAGCTTCATTCAGAATCTAAAACGCATAAATTATGCAAAAAATAACAACACAAGAGTACCAATATTTGTTAAATACGTAAGAGTCTTCCTTTTACAGGAATAAAAAAAACGACAAAATATGCAAAAGTATGCAACTAAATTTTTGATATTTCAGTCAATTATATCTTGTAAACAAATTGTTATTTCATTTAGATTATTCTACAGTCATTGAAAAAAAAAAAAAAAATGTGCAAATGTGACAAGTCCCGTACCCTAAATTATAATAATAAACAAATGAATAAAATCGTAAAACTTACCAGTCGGTCGTGCTGCTACAATCGATACAAACAGATTAATGATAATATAAAAGTCTCTCGTGTGTATGCTGATGAGTCGTTGTCGTAGTCGGAGAATCCTTCAACGGCCGACTCCGCAGTCCTCGAGAGGGGCAGCAGTGACCTGTTTGCGTCTTCGAAGGCCTCGTTTGTACCGAGAGGTCCCCCAAAATAACTATTATTTTAAATTATACTTAATTATTAGTGTGCGCAACTATATACATATAAATATAATATAATACATCTATAATATCGGATTGAATATTGTTATTGTCAAATTCGATAAAACGAAATTCGCGTACATCGTATCGTATCCATTAACTCAGCGTTTCCCAACCTATGGGTCGCCAAATATTTTTAATGGGTCACTGCTTATTAACAAAAAAAAAAAAAAAGGAATATAATAAAAAGAATATATCTGAATAATGATAATAAAAATAAAAATGACTAAATATACAAAAATTAATACCTAACAATAAATTTAAAATATTTGTGAGGAAACGTTGTTATTTTTTAGTGTAATACTGCAATCAATTTTGCTAATTTTAGATTCTGAACGAAGTGAAGAAGCTTATGATTTTACAATGATGTTTATTTTAGATTCTGAATGAAGTGAGGAAGCTAGTGTTTTTACAATGATGTTTATTTTTTTATTTATTTTTTTTTTTCTGTGTACAACTTTTCGTATAGAATTACTTGTTCAAAAGTTTCGATCAATAACTTTTTGAAACCGGATTCGCCTCTAGATTGTACTTTAGAGAGATCTTTTTTTGAATTTCTCAATTCTTCAATTTTTTTTTTTTTTTTAAAAACTACCCAAAATTTGCCAAAAACGACTCGGAAACCATCATTTTTTGATCAGAATTTTATGAAAATTTAAACATAGATAGAAAATCATAATATAAGAAAGATTTTGGCGCAAGAAAAATTTGAAAATGTGAAAAAAAAATTTTCTAACATTTTTTTTTCTCATTTATTTTTTATATTATTAACTTCCCTCGTTCAGAATCGTTTTATTGAAGAAATGATTTATCGTGTCTTTAAAATTAAATACACCCGTCAAGACAATCCCACTCATCGTGAAAGTATGTAGAGAAGTCATTTTTTTTTTTTGCATTTTTAGGCGTTTTGGTTATAAATGCATTGTTTTTGCTTTTTAACGTCATTTTTTAAAAATTTTACATCATTATTTCATATTACAAGTCATTTTTTGTAGTTTTTGTAAATTATTGGTCATTTTTCTAATAAAATTAAGACTTTCAGGAACGATTTTACATTTTTTTAAAAAATAATTTTATCAAAATTATTGAAGATATTTTGTACATATACTTCATTGGTAGATACTAGGTGCTCACACTGCATCATACAACTTTTGCTTTTACAGAATATACTCCGATGTACACGCTTGTCGAATATTATATTTATAAATTGTATTCAATCAACCCGATAATCTCTTTGTCGATATAATGACATTAAGTTAGCGATGTTCTCGTCGATTTTTTAATTTTCTTACTCAATTTAAATATGTTTGGACACTTACAATTACATATATTTCAATTTATATTTTAAGCAATTTTTATTTTTTTTCAGGTCATTTTTTACAATTTTTAAGTTATTAAAGCATTTTTTTTTTTGGGGGTCATTTTTGGTACTTTTTTAGTTCATCAACATCCTATATTCTCTAGTCATAATCATCCGTCATCATTATTAGGGCCTGAATTTCAATGCAAAATGCATATTTTTTTTGGATGATCTAAGGCAGGGGTCTCCAAACTACGGCTTGCGGCACCCATAGGACGGTAAATAAAATATAGATATCTAAATATATGTGTAATTTAAAAAGTCGTTATCGCGGGCACGTATCATAATTTATGACAACAGACATTGCAAGCATAGCATAGCAGACATTACAAAATTTGTTTCATGTGACAGAGACCTTAAAACTAAAACTTTTATTTTGTATTATTTTGCATATTTCGATTTTTTTTCATTTTTTGGGCATATTTCAGCATTTTCAGTCTTTTTATTCGTTTTAATGCATATTTGAACAAAAAAACGAATAGGACCATTTTTTTCAATGCATTTTCGCAATTAAATGCATTTTTTATGTGCATTTTCAATATTGAAAATACATTTTTTAAGTACATTTTCGACTGTTTTTTTTAGAGAATTTTTCGAGGATTTTTAGTGCATTTAAATCATTATCATGTCCGACAACGACGACGGTGATACGACGACGTTGACACCGCCGGTTCTCCGACCTCACAGGAACGCTTGCAGTCAACCGGGAACGTTCGTGATGCCGGGCGGCGAATCTGAATGCGTCAGACTGATGTCGACAACGCACGCGGCTTACGGGTTGCGACAGACCAGCTCACGACTCGCTGACCGTCGACCGCCGGACGACGACATTGGTATATATCGAACTCGTTCAATTCGCGTGACTTAGGTACCTATTCTATAAATAGGAAATGGGGTATAAGACTGCGAGGGGCGGCGCAAGCAACCCCTATTGCGCTCAGATTTACAGGCACATTTAATGTTATCTTCGCTGTGAGAAAAAATCATTTTTAAGAAACCGATATAATTTTGTGACGCAAGAATCAAAAAATTATTTATTTTACAATGATTGACTTGATAAAATATTTTGTCAATCGATTTTTAAAAGATTAACTAATTAAAAATAAATCTAAAAACGTGGGTCCGGATCGGTTCGGGCGTGCGGCTTGTATTTAGTGACTCGTTAAACTCCAAAAATTATATTTAAATATTTATATATAAATATATAATATTATATAATATAAAGACCACTACTACTGACCACACCCATTGGTCAATATGTAAGAATATAATCACATTAACCGTTAGCGTGAAACGTCGGATATATCAAATGTATAGGATATTGATTATGGTATGTCAAAAAATGTAAACATTAAAAATTAATTTACGTTACGTTAGTTTTTGTCAATAGTTAATTTTGCAAGTGTAGAAATAATCATTAAAATATCTTTAAAAAATATACATTTTATTAGATTCTTGGTTAAGCCTTCATTCAGTTTTAAAATATTATTTTATTTTCTAAGTCAGGTTGGACTAGAGTAAAATGTTAATGGTTTTACAATAGTACCCATTATTTTTTTTTTCTGTGAACGCCTTTTAATCGTATGCGTACTTAATACATTTAACATATGTTTCCGGTATAAAACTCGGATGGAATATTATTTTTCGAAATTCGTATCAGTTTTTCCAAAATCGGAGAAATTTTAATTTAAGTAAAAAGTAAAAACTGTAAATATATCGTTTCATTAAATCGATTTTTGTCATCAACTCCAAAATTTTTTTGGTAGTAAGTATAAGAAAATTGAATTTTTCTCCCATTTTCAACAATTACCACAGTTTATTACAAATAAGAAAATACGTTCTTTTTAAAATTTTTCTATTTTTGGGTAAATAGAGAATTTTGGTAATATCTTTGTTTTTTTCTAATACTATTGTAAGTATTATGAATTGAAAATTTAATATAACCTTACTCGTATTTGTCTTTTATAATATGTCTAACAGCCCTGAAAAAATTTAAAAGATTGTTAACACGCTTTTATTACTATTATTTTTTTATAAACGTTTAAAGTTAGAATTTGTATTGGTAAGAAAAATGTTAGAAAAAAGAGTAAAATATGTATATGTATATTTCACATATTAAAATAATTTTCTTTCGTTTTAAAGGCTTTTTTGACAAGTGATTGGTAGTTTTCCCTAAATGTTGGTTAAACTATTCAGAATTTCGAAAAAAGTAGTATTTAAAAATAATTGGTATCCATATTCATAAAATAATATACTGTATTAATAATAAATCTCACCCTGGAGTGTGGCCCTGGGTTGGGAAACATTGAATTAAAGAATAACTGAGAAACATTAATTGATGTTAAATAATGACTTATTGCTTTTACACATTTGATATATTATGTTTGCAATATATTATATATAGCGAGAAAGAGGAAGGAATTAGAAGAACATTTGTGGAAGACAATGACTGAAAAAGTACTGGACGAGTTGGCGATAAAATCAAGAAATTATTATGCTCAAAACGATCATTTCAAAACGACGTATAGTAGCACGTTTCAAATCGAAGGATTTAAACCGAAAGAAATCGGAGAACAACTAAACGAAGAAGTATATAATACGAACAAGCCATTAATAATAATTAAAGCCGTTAAGATTTATTTTCACCTAATTAGCTTTACAAATGGTTTACTACAATCCCTTTTTAATTAATATTTATTACACGCGTATAATTTTTATTAGATTTTATTGCATAATAATTAGTAATATTACAAAATATTACACTATGTTAAAACAAATAAATTTACAGTAAAATTAAAAAATTGTTAAGTTTACATCGTGCTTCCTCGATTTCATGACATTTTTGTTTACTATTTTAACACAAATAGTGTTATTCACTCATCAGATCAATATTCATAAATCATATCCCGATGTCCCGAAGAAGTTCTTTGGAACATCATTTTGTACCGGTTTTGAACTTGAATTAATGTCTTAGAATTTGACATTTTAGTCTATATACATATATTATACGTTTATGATACATAAAATTATTCGTTTTTGAAGAATGTCTCAGTACGCAAAAGTATATGATGGAAACAGAAGGAAAAAATTTAAAAATTATTAGTTATATTTTCGACTATTTTTTATTGATAATAATGTACTTATATTTTCTAATTTCATAATTTAAATTTTGAGTATTTTTTACATAATTTTTGTAATATTAATTTGCAAAAAATGATAAGATTTTGTTCGGTTAGATTTGTAAATAAAAAATTGTGAGTAATTTAAATTTATTGTCCCGGATATTTTCTAAAATGTTTATCTGACAATCCTAAGAGGTAGCTAGTAGGTACTAATATTATTATGTTTTGTGTTACTCTATAGTTGTGCGCCAAGTATCCGCTGTACAATACCAATGGAATATCAATGCCCGTCAACTGGTACGAATTCGATAAAGCCAAACAACCAGTGCATAAGCCGTTGGCGCATCTATTCAAAAAGGACAGCAGGTTTACCAGTCGCATGAGCGACCCAAACGATTACCACGTTCCAGTGGCTCCAGGACATTTTGCTTTCGTTTAAACTTCATTTTTATAATATGGTTAATTATGTCATGATTTAAGCACTCAATAAACACAAGCTTACGAAAATGAATGTGTTGTTTTGTACGATTAATATTTACTTCTCAATGCTGGACAGCTGGTATATCAACCATGCTACTGCAGTCACAAATCCTCAACTGTGTGTCATTGAATTGAATTTGACCGGTGCACATATAATTAATATGTGAAAAAACCTATGTTGTGTAGGTATTTAAAAATAAAATAAAATAAATAAATGAAAATAAACTTAGCCTGAAGTATTATAATTGATTTTCTTTAACGACCGATTTCGATTTTAAAAGTCATCATCAGGTTAAAAATATTGTCAATGAAAAGAAAAAAAAAGTTTATTTTTATTTTGTTATTTAATATGTATATATATAATGTAATAATTATACATTGATTTTATTTATTATTTATTTATTTTATTTTATTTTTATATACCTATATATCATAGGTTTTTTATTTTTATTATTGATTTTATCTTTAAAAATTTAATTTTGTTTTATTATTTTTTAGTTTTTCTCTTTCAGTTTTTACTACCGCTAATAAAAAATGTTTTATTGTTTTCTTGAGTATCAAAACTATACATTGAAAATCGGTTTATTATCAAGAAAAATTTTAAACCCAAGACAAATCACTGTCCCGAAACACTTTCTTGGTACACTGGGACTCTTGGTTGAAAATAAATATTGAAATAGATATTAATCCGGCAAAATTGGGATGTATGGCAACCTTATAATGTACCAAATATTTTAATTTTAAATTACATTTGGTGGAGTAAATCCAAAATTTTGCGTTATATTCTGATTGGTTATATAGAATGAATTTTGTAATTGTATCTGTGTATTACAATCAGGTTACTCGACTTAAATAACACAAAAAAAGAACAATTTAGTTCTAAAATCAAACATTTAATTGTCAAATTACAGATTTCTAATAAACTATCCTTATACAATAATATCATTTGCATATTTTAAGAGCTGGAAAGTTAAGTAATTAATATTTCAACATGAATAAAATTAATAATATATTAATAATGATAATACAAATGGTATATAATAATAAATTAGTAAAAAAGAATAATTCTGAATGGTTGATGAAAAAAAAAAAAAGCATTTTCTTTAAAAAGCATATTATTGATAAATTCCATGTGTGTACATAAAATTTAAAATTTAAAATAAATAAATGTGTTAAAACAATAATTTAGTCTTACTTATCACAAGCTAATTTGTCTACATTCAAAATGTAATCAAATTCATTAACTATTTTTTATATTTATGAATTTCACATTTGATAACTTTTAAATAACATTTATAAACTTGTAAATAGCTATAGTAAAATGATATTTAATAATATGAATGTTATAATAGATCAAATAGACTTATATCGATAATACATAACAAAAATCTTTATAGTATGCAAATTCAAAAATCGATTTGTAAATTAATATGATAAAAAATCGTGCAAACTGCGTAATTATTGAATAGATTTTATTTTTTTTTAATTTACTAAAGATAAAAATATAAAATACAATTAAAAAATAAACTATACAACTTAAAACTACGGAGTAATAAACGTATAATGCGATTAGTTCTGTTTGTATAGATATTTCATTGCATATTATATGAATAATCAAACGAACGCCAATTATTAATATTTATTACTCGTTATTATATTATATTAACTAAAACTGTATAAAAGATTAATGTATAATGATTACACTAATATATGGTTAAAGACTAAAATACACATAAATCACGATTTTCTTAAGTCATCAAAAGTGACTTTATCCTTAACGGAACATAGCACCATTTAAAATACATATATGACTCGTTAAAAAGTTTACACGAAGCCTAAAAAGAATGATCATACCAAGCCTTCAAAGTAGTCGACGAGCTATGATAAGGGATGGATAATAATAAATATGTAGATAGGTAGGTACGTCATGTAGATAATAATATTATGACTGGAAAATTATTGTGTGAAATATTATAAGGTTTAATTTACTATAGGGGTAGTATGTATACAGTTCACCACTTACAGTGAGATAGGTACTTACTGTAAACACCGATAATATGTTTTTTGAAATAATACAATAATTATTATAATTATTCCGATTTAATCAAAAATAAGGGTTCAAAATTCAGTATGAACTGTTGAAAAATCGGAGGATGGAGAAATCGGACGTAACGAAGTAAACGTGTTTGGACAGAAATTCGCGTTGAAATTAAACATATTATATAATATAAAATATGTATGTATACATCTACGGTTTAGGTTAGGTTTCTAATTATTTACTATATTATAATACCCACAATACAATCTGTGTAAAATTGTATAAGCTCGATAAAAGAAAATCCAAAACTAATGCTATCACTGATTTTTTTCTTAACTATAAGATATAATTATTATTGTCATTAATCGGTTTGATAGAGAGTATATAGGACGTGTAACTACTATCATTTTTTTTCTTTTTACTGTCAATAAATCGGAATGCGAAATGCAGTATATATTTTATTTCCTCTCGCAGAAATCAGAAAAATATAACATCTTGCACAGGTTTAAAAATAATTAAAATGAAACATTTTTTATAAAATTGACTAAAAATAATAATAATAATAATAATAACAAAAAATAACTATTTAACAACCGAAGTTTTAAATTTATTATATAAATTTTTCGAACTGATTTAATCGAATGAGATAAAATCAATAGTTAAAAGAACAAAAACAATTAGAGCCAGCTTATCCTAATAACAATAATTCGGTATAAAATATGAATTACCAGTAAATCACCTATTTTAAATGTCTACAATAGGGTTTCAACTATAACATAACTCAAGAATTGGGTTGATTTTCATCATTACATATTTTTAATGTAGTACCTATAATATATGATGTTCCCCCAAATGTTGAACATTAGACATCTATTAATGAGAATGATCAGATAACTAAAATATTATAATAGGCATTAGGGTTGTCAAGCGGTTTTGATATCCGATTTTAAACGGTCTCTTCGATTACCCTGTCATACAGTCAGTTCGTAAAAATGTTCATCACATAATGTTTTCGACATGCTTATAAGTTCCAAACCATGAAGCGAAATGAAAAAGCGAAATTTGTTTGATTTCGTATCTATGAGCTTCTATATTACAGATAGGTATTTACTATTATATTTTATTGACCAACATTAAATTATAGCTTTCAACGTTTAGATACCTATATGTACTGAATTTGCTTTTTTATAAAGAATGAAAAGAAGAAAATATTACATTTATAAAGTAGATATTGAAGTGAAATATTTAAATATATAAAAAGCATTGATATCAATTTTTTTTTTCGTTTTTTTGTTTGTTTTTTTTTTATTATTGAAAATTAATAGCGTTTTTAGAATTTTCTACAAAAATTTGATAAAAGAAAGTAGAACTACCCAGGATGGATTGTCCAGTCTTGTAATTTTGTGTACATTATTAATTCACGCGCTCTGCCTAAAGTTATTGTTTTCAGAACGGAAGCGAATATACATGTTTGTACTCGTTTACACTAGAAATAATAATAATATAAGCAGCCATATATTTCATTAAGAAGTAAAATGGACAGACAGTTTTTTCAGTTATCACACTTATTAAATACATTTCTATTAATATGATGGACGAAGGCTATGTCAAAAATAATGAATAACTATATACTTATACTTAAAACTCTAGTCTATATGCGGAACAGCTGGTGTTATGATCTTGTAATTTAATCGTGCATCGGCTGGCACTCGGACTTAAGTCTATCTTCAACTTGGCCAACAATTCTTCGTTTTCCGCCACCCATTGACCCAGCGTATCAGTATCGTATGTCGGTATTATGGTAACCTCTGAATATATAACATCAATTGTGTAATTAATTAAAAATGTTTTATTTTCGATTAACAATTAAAATGCTCACCTAAATCTTGATCCTCCCACGCTTGTTTGCCCTCGATTAAAGCATTCAACACTTCTTTATTGGGGTCTGTACCGCTGAACACGTAGTTTCTGGCTCTAACGCGTTTGAAAAAGTCAGCAGTCACGTATTTTGAATTTCCGTGATGTGGTACGTAAATAAGATCAAGGTAAACAGGATTCACTCTGGACATTCGACTTGAAGATCGACTCCTGAGTTTACTCGGTGACTCGGAACGTCGGATGATACGATTTTGCGCGTCTTTATCTATAAAATTTAGAATAGTATAATATTTTTATTACATTATCCATCGCGTTAGAAAACTATGTACTTAACTACTTAAAAGCAATGTTTTGAAAAAAGAATATTTCGTATTACCTATCTTACCTATAACGTTAATGATTGGTTTGTTATCGATCAGCTTTTTCACACTCTTCTTGGGCGTATTCTTACTGCTCATATTTTGTGTTTCAGCTATTTCGTGGACGGGTTGTGTAGGAGACGGAAGACCCAATGGTTTTCCCCACTCGCGGATCGGGTCGAAACCATTGTTATTGATACTCTGCACTGGTGGCAAGCCCAATGGTTTACCCCAACTCTGGACCGTATCGGAAGACGTGCCTTGGTTTTGATTGATATTATCGTGTTCTGTTGTTTTAGTTTCCGTGACGAGGTTTCCATTCGCTTCGGTGGTCGTTGCCAAATCTTCTCCTCTAGTGGTTCTGTGTTCTTCCAAAGCTTTCTTAAAGTCCATATTCATTTCCACGTGTCGATTGTCGAGTTGCATTGGCACTGGCGATGGCCCAGTAGTAGACATAGGAGATCCCGGCATATCGTCATCAGTTTCGTTTTTTCCGTCTTCGTCATCGTCATCGTCTATATTCATTGCCGATCTGGACAAACTAGATTCGCTATGCGGGGTAAACGGTCGTTCATCGTCGCTGCCACATTGGTGTAACGCTTCGTGCACGTCTCTTTTCAATTGCATAACTATGTCTTTTGAAACTCCTAAATCTTCATTATTTAAAGTTACGCCTAAAGATTGTTGTTTAGCATTGCTCTCGGCGAGCGATATATTAAAATCGTTCTCACTTTTAATGGTATTTTTTTCATCGCACGTTTTTACTACGTCTTCAATTAATACGGTCGACGATTTAACATTACCTTCTTCGTCGGATGATATATTATGTGATATTGAAGAAACATTTTTTAAACCCTCAGCCTCAATAACCGATATCACAGTGTGTTTGATAATAGATTCATTGTTTATATCTTTACCTACCGTTTGAGCAACATTCGTTTTACCAGTCTTATTGTTTTCTTCGATCAGTAACGTTGATATATTTGACGATACATTGTTAGAATCAGCAATATTTGTATAAGGAAGACTACTATTATCTTTATTTATTTTATTAGCATTATCATTCGTCGTGTCATTATTTTCACCTTTGTTTTCGAGCGAGATAGATTTTTTATTGTCATTTAAACCGGCACCGGTACTTGATAAAGATTCGGAATCAACTAATAATTCTTTAGCGCATTCAGAAGTGACGGTTTCGGATACACTTCCCGTTGGTGATGATTCAGATGTTGTAGTGGTCGAAGGTTTCTTAGCGTCATCATTTAAAAATTTAGCGATTTCTTCGCACAAAGAACCTATCCTTCCTAACGATTTTGGTTCTTCCGTTTTTCCTTCAGTTTCTTCAGACACAATTTTTGCCGTCTTATCAACAGAAGACGGCGAAATAGTTTCACTTCCGTAATTTACAATATTTTGAGTCTCTTCGGTTAAAGAACTTTTTGTACTTGACGATTGGGATTTTTGTAATTCTATTTCATGGCTAATCGAAGATTTCACAATTTTTTCAGATACAGTCTCAGTTTTGGTGAGTACATTAGATTCTTCGTTTTTAGTGACACAAATAGTAGAATTCTCTCGTTTGACGCATTCAGAAACTCTTTCATTTGAAATTGCAGATTTTGGTTCTTCGTCAACTTTATCACTCGAGACGGCTGAATTATTACAGAACTCAGAATCATCTTTAGCAATATCTTGATTTGAAGAAATACGCGTTTCAGAAAAACTAGAACTTTTTTCTTCAATATGTAGTTTTGAAGGTCTATCGGTTAATTCCTCAACAACAGAACTTTTCGAACTTGAAATTTTAGAGGACTGAGTATCTACATCTTGACAGATGGAACTGGTTCGGCTAGAAGATACTATTGAAGAATGACTCCTATCATGATAAAGAGAGTCCTTTCTAATAGAAAATTCAGAATCGTCATGCTTGTCTGAATCGAAATTTACAGTATTTTCCGTTTTTTCTTCTCCATGAGAAATAAAATCAGATTTACTCTTCAAAGAACATTCAGAAGAAATCGGTTGTTTTAAAGCTTCTACAGAAACGGAACCAGCTCTACTAGATGACTTTGAACCAGGTATACTTGTTGATTGTATTATTTCCTGTTCTCGGGTAATAGAATCAGATCTGTGCTTTAAAACATTATCTAAAATTTCTTCTGCATGAGCTGGAGACGTTAGAGGCTCATCACAAATTGATCCAGCTTTACTAGATGCCATGGAACCTTGTTTACTCAGTGATATTTTTCCCGTGATTTCTTGTTCTTGACAAAAAGAACTCGATCTACTTCTCGAAGCTTCGTTTGGAACTACTTCCACGTGATCTGCTGATTTGATAGGCTCGTAACAAACTGACCCAGCTCTACTCGACGCTTTGGAACCGGGTTTACTTGTTATTTTTTGTTGTATGATTTCTTGTTCTTGACAAATAGAGCTCGATCTACTTTTTAATCCATTATCTGCAGCTACATCTGCACGACCTGGAGATTTTAGCGGTTCCTCAGAAACTGATCCCTTCCTACTAGACAATTTGGAACTTGATTTATTCGTTGTTACTGATTGTGTTGTTTCTTTTTCTTGACATATAGAGCTCGATCTACTTTTTGATCCTTCATTTACAGCTTCGTCAGTATAGGTTGGAGATATAGGTGGACCATCACTAACTGAGCCGGCTCTACTAGACGTCTTAGAATCTGGTTTACTCTTAGTTTTTTCTGTGATTTCCGATTCATGACAAATAGAACTTGTTCTACTTTTTGGAATATCATGTGGTATTATTTCGGCATGATCCGTAGATGTTATTGGTTCTTCACAGACTGAACTAGCTTTACTAGAATCCTTGGAACTTTGTTTACTTGTAGTTTTTTCTGCAATTCCTTTTTCTTGACAAATAGAATCCGACCTACTATTTGAAACATCGGCTACATCAGCATGGGATGGTGATTTTAATTGGTCATTACAAACTGAGTTAGCTCTACTGGAGGCCTTGGATTCCGGCTTACTCGTTGTAGTTTTTGCTATAATTTCCGGTTCTTGACAAATTGAACTTGATCTGCTTTTTAAATCATCATTTGGAACTACTTTCGCATTATCAGTAGAATTAATTGGCTCATCACAAACTGATTCCGCTCTACTAGATGCCTTAGAATCAGTTTTACTACTTGAAGTAACTTTTGAAATTTCTTTTTCTTGACAAACAGAATCCAATCTACTTTTTGAACCACCATTTGGGGCTTGTTTTTCACGATCTATTGATTTTATTGTTTCATCACAAACTGACCCAGCTTTACTTATCACCTTCGAATCAGACTGAATTGATGTAGTTTTTTCTATTGTTTCCTTTTCTTCAAAAGAAAAACCTGATTCACTTTTTGAAACACCATCTAAATCGGCATAGGTTGGTGATATTGTTGGCTCATCACAAACTGATCCAGCGTTACTAGACACTTTCGATTCCGATTTACTTGTTGTAATTTTCTCGGTGACTTCCGATTCCTGACAAATAGAACTGGTTCTACTTTTTGAAACATCACATGGAGCTACTCCAGCATGATCTGTTGATGTTATTGGATCTTCACAGATTGAACCAGCTTTACTTGAAGCCTTGGAACTTTGTTTACTTGTAGTTTTTTCTGTAATTTCTTTTTCTTGACAAATAGAGCTCGATCTACTTTTCGGGACATCGACTACATCAACATGATTAGGTGATTTCTTTAGTTCATCATAAACTGATTCTTTGGATCCCGACTTCCCTATTGAAGTATTTTGTGTTATTTCATTTTCTTGGCAGATAGAACCTGTTCTATTTTTTGATTCAACATCAGCTATATCAGTACGAGCTGGTGATTTTAATGGTTCTTCACAAATTGAACCTGATCTACTAGTGGCCATAGACGCCGGCTTACTTGTAGATTTTTCTGGAAATTCCGGTTCTGGACAAATAGAACTGGATCTACTTTTGGAAACTCCGATTTCATTTACATCAGGATGGCCTGGTGATTTTAAAGATTCTTCACAAATTGAACCAGCTCTACTAGATGCCTTAGAAGCC
>JAIPRM010001730.1:20359-35400 GCA_025469315.1 Stegophylla sp. TES_Ste_2020
TACTGGAGACTTTGGATTCCGGCTTACTTGTACATTTTTCTGGAATTTCCGGTTCTGGACAAATAGAACTGGATCTACTTTTGGAAACTCCGATTTCATTTACATCAGGATGGCCTGGTGATTTTAAAGATTCTTCACAAATTGAACCAGCTCTACTAGATGCCTTAGAAGCCGCCCTACTTAACGGAGTTGTGTGCGTTATTTCTTTCTCTTGACTGATTGAACCTGTTCTACTTTTGGAACCTTCAACTTCAGTTACATCTGTATGGGCTGGTGATTTTAACGGTTCTTCACAAACTGAACCCGCTCTACTGGAGACTTTGGATTCCGGCTTACTTGTACATTTTTCTGGAATTTCCGGTTCTGGACAAATAGAACTGGATCTACTTTTGGAAACTCCGATTTCATTTACATCAGGATGGCCTGGTGATTTTAATGGTTCTTCACAAATTGAACCAGCTCTACTAGATGCCTTAGAAGCCGTCCTACTTAACGGAGTTGTGTGCGTTATTTCTTTCTCTTGACTGATTGAACCTGTTCTACTTTTGGAACCTTCAACTTCATTTACATCAGGATGGCCTGGCGATTTTGAGGATTCTTCACAAATTGAACCAGCTCTACTAGATGCCTTAGAAGCCGTCCTACTTAACGGAGTTGTGTGCGTTGTTTCTTTCTCTTGACTGATTGAACCTGTTCTACTTTTGGAACCTTCAACTTCATTTACATCAGGATGGCCTGGCGATTTTGAGGATTCTTCACAAATTGAACCAGCTCTACTAGATGCCTTAGAAGCCGTCCTACTTAACGGAGTTGTGTGCGTTGTTTCTTTCTCTTGACTGATTGAACCTGTTCTACTTTTGGAACCTTCAACTTCATTTACATCTGTATGGGCTGGTGATTTTAACGGTTCTTCACAGACTGAACCAGTTCTACTATAAGCTTTGGATCCTGGCTTAATTGTAGATTTTTCTGGAATTTCCGGTTCTGGACAAATAGAACTGGATCTACTTTTGGAAACTTCGACTTCAGTTACATCGGGATGGCCTGGTGATTTTAAAGTTTCTTCACAAATTGAACCAGATCTACTAGATACCTTAGATCCCATCTTACTTTTCAAAGTTGAGGGCGTTATTTCTTTCTCTTGGCTGATTGAGCCTGTTCTACTTTTGGAATCTTTAACTTCATTTTCATCAGGATGGACTGGTGATTTTAATGGTTCTTCACAAATTGAATCAGCTCTACTAGATGCCTTAGATTCCGTCCTACTTAACGGAGCTGTGTGCGTTATTTCTTTCTCTTGACTGATTGAACCTGTTCTACTTTTGAAACCTTCAACTTCTATTGCATCTGTATGGGCTGGTGATTTCAAGGGTTCTTCACAAACTGAACCAGCTCTACTAGAAGCTTTGGATGCTGGCTTACTCATCGAAGGTATGTTTGTTTTTTCTTTCTCCTGACTGATGGAGCTTGTTCTACTTTTAGAAACTTTAACTTCAGTTACATCTGCATTGGCTGGTGACTTTAAGGGTTCTTCACAAATTGAACCAGCTCTACTAGATGCCTTAGATTCCGTCTTACTTAACGGAGTTGAGTGCGTTATTTCTTTCTCTTGACTAATTGAACCTGTTCTACTTTTAGAAACTTCAACTTCAGTTACATCTGTATGGGCTGGTGATTTTAACGGTTCTTCACAAACTGAACCAGATCTACTAGAAACTTTGGATCCCGGCTTACTCATCGGTGGTATTTGCTTTATTTCTTTTTCGTGACTGATGGAGTCTGTTCTACTTTTAGAAACTTCAACTTCAGTAACATCTGCATGGGCTGGTGACTTTAATGGTTCTTCACAAAGTGAACCAGCTTTACTAGAGGCTTTGGATTCCGGCTTACTTATTGTAGTTGGTTCTATGACTTCTGATTCTGGACAAATAGAACTAGATCTACTTTTTGAACCATCATGTAGAGTTACTTCTGCGTGATCTGTAGATGCAATTGGCTCTTCACAAATTGAGCCAGCTTTACTAGAAGCCTTGGATCCTGTCTTACTCATCGAAGGTGTATTTGAGATTTCTTTTTCATGACTAATGGAGCCTGTTCTACTTTTAGAAACCTCGACTTCAGTTACATCAGCGTTGGCTGGTGATTTTAATGGTTCTTCATAAACTGAATCGGCTTTATCAAATGTTTTGGACTCCAACTTGCTCGTTATTATTTCAGTAGTTTCCGGTTCTTGAAAAATAGAACTAGATCTACTTTTTGAACCATCATGTGGAGCTACATCTACATGATCGGTAGATTTTTCAGGTTCATCACAAATTGACCCAGCTTTACTAGACGCCTTTGAACTAGGCTTACTTGTTACAATTTTTTCCGTGATTTCCTTTTCTTGGAAAAATGAATTTGTTCTACTTTTTGGAACATCATCTGCAGCTAAATCTGCATGGGCTGGAGATTTTAGTGGTTCATCACAAACTGAACCAGCTTTACTAGAAGCTTTGGAACCCTTATTACTCGTTGTTGTTGTAGTTTGTGTACTTTCCGGCTCTTGGCAAATCGAGTCCGATCTTACTTTATCAATTTTATCAGTTGGTACTGTCTCAGGGGTCGGAGATTTTATTTGTTCATCACAGATTGATCCAGCTCTACTAGACGTTTTGGAAGCTTGCACACTTGATTCAGTGGATTGTTTAATTTTTTGTTCTTGAAAAATCGAATTTGATCTACTTGTATCAATTTTATCAGAAGGTACTGTATCATGAACTGGTGATTTTAACGATTCATTACAAATAGAATTAGATTTACTAGATGTTTTAGAGCCTTGGTCACTCGCTGTCGTTTGAACAACATCATGTTCCTGACAAAGTGATTCTGGTATGCTTTCATGCTCATTCGTAGGTTCAATTTCATTAACTTGTGAATTTATTTTATCACTATGAACAGAGCTTTTTGACTCTGTCTTGTTCTCAAGTGTATTTTCCTCTTGGTCTTGACATGTAGAACTGGACCTACTAGTGTTTATGCTTAGTTTCGAATTTGTTTCTGCGTCTGATGTTTTAAGTTGTTCATTACACGTAGAATCATTTGTTTCTTTCTGTTCTCCAAATGCATTGTTCAAATTTTTATTCAAATCTTTGTCTGTTTCTTGATTTTCTACACATACATCATCGATGTTATTCTTTTCACGTGAATCGTTTTCTTCTTTATTTTGATCATCGATAATTTCTTGTTTATCAGGTTTTCCCGCCGATTCTTTCATATCCGTTGCAAGGTGTTTTGCATTTTCATGCCACTGGTGATCATGTGTTTCACTTTCTCTTCTTATCTCATCATCGTCTTTATTTTTTTTCAATTCATCAATCTTATCAGTTATTTCAGTCAATTCTTTAGACGATTCCAACAGATGTTCTATTAATTTTGCCTTATCATCAACAATCGGATCCCGAGAGTTTTCTTCTAGTTTTTCATGTTCATCTTCCTTATCTGAATCTTCATCAAGTTCGGCATCCAATAAATCTGCGGTATCTTGTACTTGTCGTTTTAACGCTTCTGGAGAAGAATCCAACGATACCAATACATATTCCGCTTTTTCAACATGTACAATTTCTTGACTTTCAACGACAGCATTGATTTGTTCTTTTTCTTCGTCTTTAGTTTCGTCTGCTTCCTCGTGAAATGGTAAATCTGCCACTTCATCGGGTGTTTTTAATGTGTCTTTGACTTTTTTCAGTAACTCACACTTTTTGTCTTCAGATTCGCTAACTTCAGTTTCTTTTTTTGATTCTGTTATTTTTTCATCTTCAGGCATCGTCGGAGCAGTAGTAGCTCCAGAATCCGATAACTTTTCGATACATTTTTCTTTTATTACAATATCTTTGGCAGTTGTTAAAATTCCATCCAATTCATTGGCTATTATTTTCTTACCGTCAGGAGTTAAAAGTTTTTCCGGAGTAATAGCTACTTTCTCTACAATTAAAATATCTTCTTCTTCTCCACTTTTGTCTTTATTACCACTTATTAAACTAGATTTATAAACCACATTCGGGTCTTTTTTGGCAGCCTTCTCGGATATATCAGTACTTTTTGAATTAGTTTGTTTTGTTTCTTTTTTATTTGTTTGAGTTCGTCTCAGACCAGAGTTCGTTCTCGAAGAAACCAATACTTTCCGATTTGCCTCTTCTTTCTTGCTTTTAGTAGGAGTACTTGTCGGAGATTTCGATGTCGAAGATGTCGATTTAGGCTTTACAGCCTGTTTCACCGGTTTAATTGGCTTTTCTTGATTTTCAATTGGAGTAGTAGGAGATGATTTATCAGTGGGTGGCGATTTCGACGATAATTTTAATGGTTTTTTCAAAGTAGTAGTACTTTTTTGAACCACCTTATTAGAATTCACTTTTGCAGTGATCGAACTATATTTATGATCGATTTTCATTTTACTACTAGTTGTATCTTTTGATATGGTTTTCGTCGTTGGTTTTGGTTTGTCTACATCGACGGGTGATTTGAGCTTAGGAGCTCCTTCTTTTGGTACTGTAGGTATTATAGCCGTTTGAATCACATTATTTGATGCGACTGTTGACGATTCTAGATTTTCTATAGTTTTAACAGTTTTGGTTTCACCAGGAATCATTTTTTCAAGAATGGTCTTTTTACTTGTCTGAGACTTAATCGTCACTGACGTAGAAGAACTCATCGATTTTATAGAGCACGACGGGTGCCTTAAAAACTCGAGGTGTTTAACCCTTTCGAGGGCTTCGAAAATTTTATTTTGAGGACAACTTCCCGGAAACAATATTCTAGTAATTGTAGTATTTGGATTTGCTGGTTGCCAAACTAGTAATGTGCATATAGATATAACGTTAGGTAGTGGAATCTGTAAGTCTTTGCCGCCAGAATTAAACAATTTTGGATCACCTTCATTCCATTTGGCTAAAAAGTCTTTAACCTCTTTGCTGTCTTTAGACGGGTTTAGGACATACATATCTAACTTCCCGTGTCCGACTTTGTGATATAGGTTAATTGGTTCTAAATTTATATTTCGGTAACATAAATGTGGTCGAAGTTGCAGTTGTTTAAGATCAGATATTAGGCTTTGTGCTGTGTCTACTAAACTAATGGAAAGAACATCTTGACTACTTTCTGTATGACTTGATGATGGTTGTTTTCGAGTCTGAAAAATAAATATTAAACATTATATAATTTATTTTACCTAGTTAATTTTTTATAAATTAGTATTTAATCATATAAATATTTTTATTCAATGCTTCTATTCATAATTTTAATTTAATAGGTACCTATATCAGAAATTTTCAATTTTTGTACCAATTAAAAATTTAAAATTTTCCATCAAGTCTAAATTGACTATTATATAGTTTCGTTTTGTTTGAATAGTATATATTAAATAACCGGACATGCTTCAAACCATTGGTCTTCTTCACTCCTAGGGTGGGATGCTCTTATTGGGTGTATTAAATTTTAAAGAAACTATGAATAATTTCTTCAATAAAACGATTTTGAGATGTTCAGTTTATTTAAGACAATTTCACTAAAAATTATTATTATTTTTCGCTCAACCAGTTTAATATTCCACTCTGAACTAAGAAAAAAAAAATTATTGTTGATGAGAAAAAAAGTGTTAGAAAAATCAAAACTTCTCATATTAAAATTTTCTTGTACCAAAACATTTTTCATAGTTTTATCTAGTTAAATTTTTTTAAAGTTTGGAAAAAAAAATAGTTTTAAAGGGGTTTTCGTCAAATTTTGGGTAGTTTTCCTCAGATTTAGGAAAAACTTTTGAGTATTTTGAAAAATAACTTCTTTTAAAAGTACCGCCTAGAGGAAAATTCTGATTCAAAAAGTTGGTTGTCGAAATTTTTAGAGAAATATTTCTATATTAAAAAGTGTTTAAAAAAAAAAAAAAAACATCATTGTAAAATCACTACACTCCAATCTAAATCTAAAATTAAATTTTAATCGGTATTATAATATTATTTAGAATTAATTGTGTACGAAGAACAAATATTTTATCCTTAAAACTGAGTAGGTTATTTATAGATTTTCATAGTTTTTAGCGGTTTGTTTAAAAAATTATTGATGTTAAATATTTTATAAATTGCATGTACATTGTACAATAATTAATTAAAATAACACATTATTTCTCTTGTATTATTATTCAAATTAAATATAAAATTAAATAAGAAATAGATACTATATATTCATGATAAATGACATATTCAGTATCCTAGTGAAAAATTAAGTTTATAGTACACACAAAAAATAAATAAATAAATAAAAGATTTTTACCTTAAAGTTGCAGAAGAAATGTCCTATTTGCGGATACAGTGAAGACATTGTCTTTCGTTTCAAAAACGAAGCAACTCCTTCTAAATTAGTGCTGTTGAGTCTTGTCAATAATACGGCGTCCAAACGATCCAAATGCCTCGCGAATCCCCAAAAACAAGAATTTTTTCCCGCTCCTCCGTCGATCAACATGTTGAACCCGTTGATACCGAATAAAGCCGAATCGCCTTGACCGGCAGGAAACACATAAAGAGTGGGTCTACTGAATCTGATATTTCCGACCACTTGGGACCCTTCTAAAAGCATATCAAGTTCAACAACTTCAATTTTATCGCAGAGCCATCGTACAGTCGATTCGATTGACTCGTTTTCGACTATTTTTTCCGGCGGATTCAACGCGAAACGAGTGCCTTTGACTCTGCTGGCCTGGGCCCAATCAGCGTCTGCGGAACAATGGAGTTCGATGCGAATCTGATTTTCGTGAAGTCGCACTGTGCGTTGGGCTTCCGCCGTTTTATATGCGTCCAAGAAATCAGTGACAGAAAACGAACCGTCCTAAAATTAAATAAAGGAGAACAAAATATAAACTTTAGTTCACAGAAGTGTCATTTTTGGAAAGTAATTTCAATGTTGTATATTGCATTAAACACAGCATGTTTCAAAATAAAATAAAATTGTACACGTTTTCTTCAGTCGAAGCATGTAGTATTTTTTTTTATACTTAAACTTTGTGTACAATTCAAGTGACATTTTTATTATGTTCTTGGAGACACGACAAACGAAATTTAATTTTACTCGTTTTCTTATTCATATATTATCCTTTACATAGTGTTTTTACAGTATATTTATTTAATTTATGAAAAGAGTTATAAAATCTTTTAGTGTTCTTTAATAATAAAAAAAAAAACTAAAGTTTACAGTAATGTCACCCACTGTTTTTTAATTTAGTATTCATATTTCATCATGGTTTATGGCGGCGGTTACCAACCAATGGTACACGTGCCTACCATTGGTGGTCATACTCGAAGACAGTTCAAACTATACCTACTATAGAACTGTGTTATATTATATGTATAGAATTTGTACATATATTAGTTGAACAATAAGACATAATGAGTAAAAGTATTAAAATATTATAATATATATCTTTAATATTATAATTATTCATCACTCGACATGTCTGACGTGAAATAAAATAAACTCACCTGAAGAATCCAGGATCCATTTTCGGTAAATGAATATCCTGCGTGAATAATGCATCTGTATTTTGTAAAGCTTGCTAATAAGTTCCGTACACATTGTACTAATGTACTGTGTTGAGGATTAATTAGAATTTCTGCTACTAAATTGTCACTCGCATATTGAAAAAGTTGTTCACCTAAAATATTCGTAATTGAATTAGGTATATGGAAATATTTTTTTTCAACTTTCAGAAATATTTATACCATTTTTGCCTTCTTCTCCTTCGATATTTTGATTCACAATAGCGTTTAGTTCGGTTGCTATTTCAACGCCACTCTCTTCGAAGTTCCAGCACGATAGCCCTTAAATATTAAACGAATATTATTATGATTATTCCGCACAATATTGTAACAATGTTTAAAATTTAATATTCCATAAATAATAAATTAGAAACGCGAAACGTGTTTGAGGGAGGGGGTTTGAAGGTATTTCGTTTTATATAATAAAGTTATAATCATTTTGATTTCCACTGGGATGTATAAAAACGCATCTGTTTTTAATTATTTTGCAGTCGAAATAGGTATTGAAAAAAAAAAAAAAATGTATTTGTATCCAGCTGATTATTTTTTTACTGTTTTTTTTTTTTTTTTTTTTGCATACAGAGTGGTATAAAATGGAACAAAAAGAACTGTGTGATCCTATTATGAATAAAATAAATTTTATAATATACCTACTTTAAATTTCATTTCAAGTGTATATGAAAATTCATATCACGCGCATGCATTATTAATTAGTGAGAATATAGTGTTTTTTCTATGGCTAAGTTTTTCCATTTATTTATTAAAGTTAACGCGAATAAAGTTTTAGGTTTTATTTTTGTGCTTACAAAAATAAAAATCGATATTATTTTAAAAATAAACTACCCTATAACAATATTATAAAATATAGGATGAAGAGACCTCGAAACGCGAGCATTTGAAAATCCAATTAGACTGCGCTGGGTTGTGGTTTTCATACAAATTAATGTTTGAAATAGTTGTATATATATATATACATATTTACACATTTATTTGACTATATCCCTTTTCATTAATATACCGCGATGACAAGCTAAATCCGATTTGGATTAGTCGACAAGAATAATAATAATAATAATAATAATAATAATCGGTCTAACCCGAAGCGAAAATGAAACATTTTTTAAAGTTGACACAGGGTTGATTTGAATTTTATTTCCATTATTTGGTCCACTAACAACACCTCAGTGTTTTCAACCTGTCGTGTTTTGTTGATATCGATCAAATTTATTTTTAAATACACTATTCGATTGCAGCAACGCGCCATTGTTGTCTGTACATCAATCACTTTTGTCGTGAAATGTTTTCTATGGCTTTTTTTTTTTTTTTTTTCTAACAATCCATTATTTTTATATAATTTAAAAAAAATAAACGACACCAACTCGTGTAAGCACAATATATTTTGAATCAAATCGATTGAAAGATATAAAATACCGTCTAGTTTATGGGCAAGTCAGATATACATTTGACCTGTAAGTTGATGGTGGTGTGAAAATTTGACCTTCATCGCTTCGTGGTGGGTCGATTAAAAAAATATATATAAATATACTTATATATTGTTGGATCTTTGCAAGAGTATATTTTATAATTTGTGAAAATTTCAAGTTTATAGCAGTTGCATTATTTTTAAAATTACAAGTAAATAATTTCTGTTATATCATATTAATCTTATCTATTTCACGAATATACAGTTTCTGGTATATTTTACAGGTGGTTTTTAAGCAGATTTTTGTAAGTCTATAAAGTTAGAAAAAACGTCAAAATATAAATAAAATAAAACTATGAATATTTATCTTTGAAAAATAAATATTTAATTTTTTTTATATTAAAACTATAACACAAAACATTTGGCTCGGAAATTTATAAAGGACCAAATGTTTTTTTGGAAATAGTGACGAGTTAAGACAATTTTTGATAATCGGTGAAAATGTCAAGCTTATAGCAGCATCAATATATTTTTTTTAATTACAAGTGAATAATTTTTTATGAAAATCTCGTTCACAGTATAATTTACAAATTTCTTTTAATCAAATGCTTGGTAACGTGTCAATAAACTCGAAAAAACTATAAAATATAAATATAAATACAATATTTATCTCTTCAAAACTCTAATATTTAATATTATAACATTAACACAGAAAAACTTGTAAGTTAAACCTGTTTTTATCAAATTTTTAATGACGTATGCATAAACGTGGAAAAAATTATTCAGAATTTAAAAAAAATTACCTCTCTTAAGTATCGAGCAGATGAAGTCTATTGAAATATAGATCTGCATAAAGTTTTTGAAAATCTATAAGTAACTTTATAGAGAGAGTGAACAAAAATATTGGCCAAGATACATAACTAGATAGAGTGTTTCTCAGCATTTAAAATTAAGTGATGATTTTTTTTTTTTTTTTTTAGCAATGTAGTAATTAACTCCAATTAGGCATTTACTACTTAATAATTAGATTTAAAATATATATATATATATATATATATACTAAAAGGAAATTTTTAATATGTACATATTATTGAACTGAACTGATATATAGTTATATCACATAACATAATAGTTTTTGTAAAAAATAAAACTGTTGCAATTTTTACAAGTATACATATATTATATTCTAAGTGGGATACGGATATAATACATTATAAATAAGCGTATAAAAACATCAACATATTATGCACTTAAAATTATTAAAATATACCAAACAATGAACTATATAGTCGATGAACCGAAAATTATATTTTAAATCTAGTTTAATCTATATTAATACGATGTTTTTATAGCAGATATGAAATAATGTAAAAATCAATATTAAAAATATTCGAAGATACAAAAGTCTTTTTTTACTTAATATTTAGTAATACTTATTTTGATTAAATGATAATAAAAACGTATTTATTTTCTAAATGTTATATAATATAATAAATATATACATATTAAAATATGCAAAATTGGTACTTTGTGAATATTATAATAAATTCATCAGATTTAAGAAGATATATTGGATAAAAAGTGATGATTATTTAAATTATTTTAAACTTAAAATCTTAAGAGGTCAGATTACATTTTAAATGATAATTAAAGTTTAAAAATTAATATTTTTTTTATTTTAAATAATTTATCAAAGATAAATAAATATATTATTGTTATTTAAATTGTCTTATGACAAATGTCAGTTCATAAAAAAAGACTATTTTATTAAACAAAACAGAAAAGTACATCAAAATGGTGTATTTATCTTACATTTGTCACAATACAATTTGTTAACATAATAATACATACCCTTGTGGTATGGGTACAATAATACATTGTTTTTATTCAATATTAATTTCCAAACCTTAAAATCAACATATCAGTTGCAGGTTATTCCAACAATAATAAATGGTCATATTATTTGGAATTCGCTTGGAACATATTATACTGTTAGGTTGACAAGGGAATTAAGAAGAAAAAAAGGCCAAGGAAGGAGCGACATCGCCCCTTCTCCCTCAAATCCGGTCATGTAATCATTTAGTTGTATGTTTTGAATTTCACATGAGAAAAAAAAATCATATTCATGCAATATACGGGGTTGAAATAAGACGAACGTGCTTAAAAAAACATACCATTAGACATAATATATAAAGCGTTTATGAAGTTAGGATTTTTAAAACGCATGAGAAAAGATTTTAACGATGAATCCACACTTAGAACTTTATACTTCTCACTAGTACGATCTCATTTTGACTATGCTGCATTAATTTGGCACACTGATAATATTTCACAAAATCAAAGCCTAATCCTCTGTCCAAAATAATTTTTTAAGATATCTATCATATAAATGCCATTTAGAAAGAATTCCACATTCAGGATAATATGATATTCCTTGTAGTTTTTTTAGAATAATGTCTTTAGATTAAAGAATAAATTTATTCAACTGTAAATTTCTTTATAAACTATTATATAATATTATCAAATGTCTTGAACTTCTTGAGCGTTTAAAATTTTAGATTAAACCAATCATGTTCAAGAAATAAATCCTTATTTTATCTTCCATCAATTAATATAAAATACATGTTATACATCCCAGCAAATGTTCTTATGACCGCGGGAAATTCAATTCATAATGTAGATAATATATTCAATTCCACTTTTTCTTAATTTGACAAATACTTTATACAGTTAATAATGTTTATAATCTTACTTTATTTCATTATATTCTTATTAATTATAATTAAATTTACTTTGTATAATATATTGCAATCTATAACTCAATATTATATTATATTATTTTATTATTTCTCTTATATTCTTGTTTCCCTCCCTTTTTTTTTTTTGTTCATATAATAATTTATATGTTCAACATAATTTTAATACTTAGTATTAATAGATTATTTCTATTGCCATGTTACAATATGTCATTTTTCACTGTCAATTTATTATTTTGAAATTAGAAATTATTTTCCGTAAATAAATAAATAAATAAATATATTTTAGTGAGCACACTTTTTTTGCGCGTCGATCAATTATTATTCCAAAGAGTATAATTATTGTATAATAACTGTTAACACGATAATAATAACACTATATTATGTTATACACCGTTACACGGTAAAATGTTTAAACGAACATATTATTTTCATGTAATGTATGTCGGTAAACATATAAAAATGACCAATAGAAACGAGTGTCTTAAGAACAGCATTTTAATTCAATTAAAACTGAGATGATTTATCTTGTAAACTGTGTAATTTGTTCGTTTTCAAAATATATTCGTGTTTCTATTCTTTTGATATATGTATTAAATGAAATTGTCTGTTGGGACGTAAAATTTTAACGTGCCTGATTACGTTCGCGTGCTCGGCGCAATGGTGTCAATACGAGTTATGGAACGTGTCACTGTAAGCATAGTCGCGTCGAGGGGATGATTTTTTGGGGTTGAAACCCTCCCATTAATAGTTTGGCTTTTTTTCCTGAGCTATTTTTAAAATCAAAAATTTTTGCATAGGGAATCATGGCACAAGTACCGTTACTATTATTATATTATATTATTTCAAATTACATAATTAAGTCTAAAATATATATCCCCACCTCCAAAAAAAAAAACCAAATCCTAGGCACACCCCCTTGACAGCAGTAAGTCGACTAATCCTATCGTAGCTCGATTTTCGTTTTCCATCTTCTTCGCTGCGCTGTGGTGTCGTATCTTTTTTAAAAACGCATTCGTCGATCGCTCGAACACCGCGAGACATTTGTACGGGATATTGCGTAATGCTCATGGACATCAGCTGATGCCGTTAAACCCGCGGGGAGGGGAAGGTAGTCGAACCCAGAGACCACGCCCAGCTCTTCGGCAACGTCACTGCTGCGGAGTCCCGCAGCCCAATCAATACCTGACCTACTCTATCTACTCTTGGAAAACGCTGTCGAAAATTTGTTTACTAACGAACTCTTATAATATAATAGTAAGTACAATAATAACAAAATTATTGTATTGTATCAATCGAAGCTCGAAAACGGGAGAGTTTTTAAGAAACGCACCTTTTAACTAAACGGCAACGGCAGCACGGCGTTTATGATATTTACTGAGATAGGTATAGCGTTTCTCCTCCTAAAACGATTGGCTTTTATCACGGAATCGTTACGAGAATCGCGGTGCATAAAGTTTGACTACTACACGCAAGGCTCATTACGCAACAAAATAACAATTATATGATAATTATAGTTATTTACAGTGTATGCCATTTAAATAATAATAATATGTACAAACCATTTTAGTTGTATCGTTAACGTTTTTACGAGAATAAATCATTCATCTGATATATAATATAAACTGTTATGATTTTGTATAAAAGCGTAAAACAATATTAATCTTTACACGTATACGAACCTAAATACATATCTCTATTATTATGTACCTACTACCTATAAGTACCTTAGTTGAGCATAAAAAGATAATAAACTTCTCTAGATAAATCATATCTACATGAATAATTTACTATATTTTATCTTCTTATCTAGATGGATTAAAAAATTTTTTATTTGATGCGTTTTCTCGGATAAATTTCAATTTTATTTATTTTTCAATAAATTATTGAATAATTAATTAAATAAACTTTATTTAATAATTAATAAAGTTAACTACCACTTAATACAGTTCATAGATAATAAATGAGTGGATAACAGTTTATCAAGTGGAAAAAAACATTTTGAAAATTTGATATTATATGAAGTTCCTCCTTATTATTCGGGCTAGGGACTTATAGCTCTAAAAAAACTTAAAATATGCATACATTTATGCTTTAAAAATGCACCAAATATATGCTATAAAATTTACGAAATATGCTCTAAAAATATGCAAAAATGCTAAAATAATCTCTTATAAAACATTAATTTTACTGTAAAAACTCAAAATACTTAAAAATTGTGTTGTAAAATATATTTTAATAAGTATTAATATTAATTCTTCTTCTATTATTTATGCAATTTCTTTTCTTTTTTTTTAATCTTTATTCTTTTTAGCTTACATTTAAACAAATAAAAATATCAAATAATACTTAATCTCTTCGGAAATTCAGAGAAAAATTCGGAAGTCGGGAAGATTTATTTTTTGAAAGCACAAAAGTTATCAGATACTTGAAAATATGTCTAAATTATACTATTTATTTCATAAATGTTTGTTACTTATATTTTCAAAGTAATTATAGATAGTTTAAATTGGGTAATTTAATAATTTTTTACATTCAAGAATAAAATTTTATTTAATTGTACGAATTTCATTGGTTTCCCCTCACTACTTTGTGACTCTTAGGTGATATCTATATACGTATATTGTGGTTAGGTTAGTACTTCACCACATTCTATGAAAAGATTCCGCCAACGCTTTCAACCCTTTTTTAATTAATTCAATGTCAACTAAATAAAATACATATATCCATACAAGAAAAAAAAAGGTTTTTTTTTTTATTGAAGCATTTTCTAACAACGTGCAATACTCTAATGGGAAAATGAAATGGATTTATTCGCGAAACTATTTTTTTTCTAATGATAAATTCGATTTAGACGGTATTTTTCTTGAGTATTGCATTGCACGCGATTTTAATACCTTCTGTAATAAACGTCTTTTCAGTATCGTGAATTTTTACCGAAGTATACATAGATAGTGAACAATAATAATATTGTATTTAAGAAAAAAGATCAGAAATTTATGTATGTATCCTGATTAAATCTTTAAGCGTGTTATGGGTAGTGGCGTATTCAGAGGAGGGGCTGAGATTTTTCATTTATAATCTATAGTATTTAATATTTGACTCTTAATTTTACAGAGTCTAAATAATTTAAGCTGGTTATAGTCATTATCCGGCAATGAATAACTAGAGGTAATATAACTAGAAGGTTAGGATATTTATGCAACAAAAAAAAAAACTAAATATTACATATATTATATTATAATATATTATATATATATATATATATATATGGTATATGTACTTATGTACTAAAAAATAGCT